>VWZI01002588.1:20782-37838 GCA_013396835.1 Psilopogon haemacephalus | reverse complement strand
AAGAAAACTGAAAGTGCACTTTCTCGCTTTCTCCCTCTCCCTCTCTCTCTCTCTTTTTCCTCTCGGCTCGCCCCGCCGTGCTGGCCTCCAGCGCCCAGCGCGGTGCCACCGGCCCCACGGCATTGTTGCGAGCCGGCGGAGGCGCAGCAGCGCCGCATCCAAGCTGCTTATCGCAGCCCCGAGGCGTTTCCTCTGGGTAAGGAGCAGAGCTTGGAGCAGCTTCGGCTCTGCCTCCGCAGGGAAGGCTCAGATCGTGTTTGCCGCAGCCGACCTGACTGAGCACCCAGTGCGGGCAGGCGGCCCCGGCAGCCACCGTCTGCGGGGCTGCAGCCAGAGAAGCGTTGCCAGCGCTTAGTGTGCTCACGGCCGCGTCTAACACACTCACTCCTAGCACGCTCACTGCTAACACACTCACTCCTAGCACACTCGCTCCTGGCATGCTCGATCCTAGCACGCTCGCACCTAGCACACTTACAGCCACACCTAGCACATTCACACCTAGCACACTCACTGCTAACACACTCACTCACTCCTAGCACACTCACACCTGGCACACTCATAGTCACACCTGGCACACTCACAGTCACACCTAACACACACCTAGCACACTCACACTCATACCTAGCACACTCACACCTAGCACACTTGCAGTCACACCTAGCACACTCACACCTGGCACACTCATAGTCACACCTAACACACACCTAACACACTCACACCTAGCACGCTTGCAGTCACACCTAGCACACTCACTGCTAACACACTCACACCTAGCACACTCACTCCTAGCACGCTTGCAGTCACACCTAGCACACTCACACCTAGCACACTTGCAGTCACACCTAACACACTTACACCTAGCACACTCGTACCTAGCACACTCATACCTAGCACACTCACACTCATACCTAGCACACTCACATCTAGCACACTTGCAGTCACACCTAGCACACTCACACCTGGCACATTCATAGTTACACCTAACACACACCTAGCACACCCACACTCATACCTAGCACACTCACACCTAGCACACTTACACCTAGCACACTCGTACCTAGCACACTCATACCTAGGACACTCACACTCATACCTAGCACAGTCACACCTAGCACACTTGCAGTCACACCTAGCACACTCACACCTGGCACACTCATAGTCACACCTAACACACACTAGCACACTTGCAGTCACACCTAGCACACTCACTGCTAACACACTCACACCTAGCACACTCACTCCTAGCACGCTTGCAGTCACACCTAGCACACTCACTGCTAACACACTCACACCTAGCACACTCACTCCTAGCACGCTTGCAGTCACACCTAGCACACTCACACCTGGCACACTCATAGTCACACCTAACACACACTAGCACACTTGCAGTCACACCTAGCACACTCGCACCTAGCATGCTTGCAGTCACACCTAACACACACCTAGCACACTCACACCTAGCACACACTAGCACACTTGCAGTCACACCTAGCACACTCACACCTAGCACGCTTGCAGTCACACCTAACACACACCTAGCACACTCACACCTAGCACACACTAGCACACTTGCAGTCACACCTAGCACACTCACACCTAGCACGCTTGCAGTCACACCTAACCCACACCTAGCACACTCACACCTAGCACACTCACACCTAGCACACTTGCAGTCACACCTAGCACACACCTGGCACACCCATAGTCACGCCTAACACACTCACACCTAGCACACTCACACCTAACACATGAATACATAGCACACTGACATGCAGAGCTAGCACACTCACACCTAACATGCTCACACCTAGCACACTCATACCTAGCACATGCATAGATAGCACACTCACACGCAGAGCTAGCACACTCACACCTAACACACTCACACCTAGCACACTCATACCTAGCACACTCATACCTAGCACACTTGCAGTCACACCTAGCACACACCTGGCACACCCATAGTCATGCCTAACACACTCACACCTAGCACATGCATACATAGCACACTGACACGCAGAGCTAGCACACTCACACCTAACACACTCACACCTAGCACACTCATACCTAGCACACTCACACTCAGAGCTAGCACACTCACACCTAACACACTCACAGCCACATCTAGCACATTAACACCTAGCACACTCACACCTAGCACACATACCTAGCACACTCACAGCTAGCACAGTCACACCTAGCACACTCACAGCCACACCTAACACACTCACACCTCGCACACTCACACCTAGCACACATACCTGGCACACTCACAGCTAGCACACTCACACCTAGCACACTCACAGCCACACCTAACACACTCACACCTAGCACACTCACACCTAGCACACATACCTGGCACACTCACAGCTAGCACACTCACACCTAGCACACTCACAGCCACACCTATCACCCTCACCCCTGCTCCCCGAGGCTGTTGGTGTTGCGCCCCCTGCATTAGCTGAGGGAAGCAGATATCGAGAGCCCAAGGCTGGCAAAGCTCCTGCTGGCTCAGGGAGCAGCAGGGCTGTGTTCTGCTGCAGCCTCTCTTTTGTTTCCCTCACAAACCGTAGCAGTGCTAACTGGGGAATCAGCACAAGCCCCTGCAGAACTTTTATGCTGACCTGCATTGTTTCGCACGTGGAAAATGGAAGGAAGCCAACGGCACAGCGACAATGTCAAATGGGTCCCCCTGACTCATGGATTCCTGTCACCTCAGACGTTTCCTACTCTGGCAGCCTGTGAGCGTGGCTCCAGATGAAGGATCAGGGCACACTGAGCTGTGGATTTGTTTGCTGGAGCTGTGGTTAATGTCCTCCAAGTGCTTTGGCTCCCTGCGTCTTCTATTACCCAGCGTCATACAGGAGGGACTATTGACAGGGTCTGGAAATGAGAGGAGGGGGAGGAGGAATGGGTTTGAAGTGTGAGAGGGGAGATTGAAAGTGGATGTAAGGAGGAAGTTGTTTGGAGTGAGGGTGGTGAGACACTGGCACAGGTTGCCCAGGGAGGTTGTGGAGCACAGAAGCACCCAATGTGATCCAAGATCACATTGGGTGCTTCTGTGCTCCACAACCTCCCTGGAAGTGGATTCTGTGCTCCACAACCTCCCNCCAACTGCCAGGGCCCAGCCTGATTTATCTTGGGCTCTTCCTGTCTGCAGCATGTGTCACTGAAATGGCCTGGGCAGGTTCTATGATTCCGTGATTCTATGATTCCATGATTCTATGGTTCCATGATTCTATGATTCCATTACTCTATGATTCCATTATTTGATTATTCTATGATTTCATGATTCTGTGGTTCCATGGTTCTATGATTCTATGATTTGGTGATTCCATGATTCCATGATTTTATGATCCTATGATTTGATGATTCCATGACTCTATGATTCTATGATCCCATGATTATATGACCCTATGATTCCATGATTTTATGATCCTATGATTCCATGGTTCTATGATTCCATGATTCTGTGATTCCATGATTCCATGATTTTATGATCCTATGATTCCATGGTTCTATGATTCCATGATTCTGTGATTCCATGTTTCCATGATTTTATGATACTATGATTCTATTATTCCATGATTCTATGATCTCATGATTCTATGATTCCATGATTCTGTGATTCCATGATTCTATGAATCCAAGATTCTATGACTACATTATTTGATTATTCTATGATTGCATGGTTCTATTATTGCATGGGTCTATGATTCCATGATTCTATAATTCTATGAGTCTGCAATTCTTTGAGTCTATGATTCCATAATTCTATGACCCTATGATTCCATGATTTTATGATACTATGATTCCATGATTCTATGATAATATAGTTCTATGATTCCATGATTCTATGACTCCACTATTTGGTTATTCTATGCTTGCATGATTCTATGATTCTATGATTCCATGATTCCATAACTCCATTATTTGACTATTCTATGCTTGCATGATTCTATGATTCCATGGTTCTATGATTCCATAGTTCTATGATTTCATGATTCTGTGATTCCATGATTCTATGAGTCTATGAGTCTATAATTCTATGAGTCTATGAGTCTATGATTCCATGATTCGATGTAGGGCAGGTCTGGAGGAGATTCCTTTCACTTTTATAGCAAATGCCTCAGAAGGGTCTTTGGCTACTGCAGAGCCTCTTTGTGCCCCAGAATAAAGGGAACAAAACAAAAAAAAAAAACCCAAACATTTTAAAAGGTATCTAAAAAATGTGGCAGCAGTGCTGGAAATCAAAACAAAGCCTTCAGGGAGGCAAACAAGATTCCAGCCCAGGAAGGATTCTTGATGCCAACTGCCAGGGCCCAGCCTGATTTATTTTGGGCTCTTCCTATCTGCAGCCTGTGTCACTGAGACAGCCTGGGCTGCTTCTATGATTCCATAGTTCTATGATTCCATGATTCTATGCTTCCATTATTTGATTATTCTATGATTCCATGATGCAGTGATTCCATGATTTTATGATACTATGATACCATGATTCTATGATCCCATGGGTCTATGATTCCATTATTCTATGATTCCTTGGGTCTATGATTCCATGATCCTGTGATTCTATGATTCCATGATTTTATGATACTCTGATACTATGATTCTATGATCCCAGGGCTCTATGATTGTATGATTCCATGGTTCCATGATTCTATGATTCCATGATCCAGTGATTCCATTATTCCATGATTTTATGATACTATAATATGATTCTATGATTCCTACTATAATATGATTCTATGATTCCATGATCCAGTGATTCCATGATTCCATGATTTTATGATACTATGATTCCATGATTCTATGATTCCATTATTTGATGATTCCATGATTCTGTGATTCCATGATTCTATGACTCCATTATTTGATTATTCTATGCTTGCATGATTCCGTGGTTCTATGATTCCATGATTCTATGATTCCATGATTCTGTGATTCCATGATTCTGTGATTCCATGATTCTATGACTCCATTATTTGACTATTCTATGCTTGTATGATTCTATGATTCCATGATTCTGTGATTCCATGATTCTATGAGTCTATAATTCTATGAGTCTACAATTCTATGAGTCTATGATTCCATGATTCCATGTAGGGCAGTTCTGGAGGAGATTCACCTTTATAGCACATGCCTCAAAAGAGTCTTTGGCTACTGCAGAGCCTCCTTGTGCCCCAGAATAAAGGGAGCAATACAATTTAAATATATATTTTTTTTAAAAAGCATCTAAAAAATGTGGTAGCAGTGCTGGAAATCCAAACAAAGCCTTCAGAGAAGCCAACAAGCTTCCAGCCCAGGAAGGATTCTTGATGCCAACTGCCAGGGTCCAGCCTGATTTATCTTGGGCTCTTCCTATCTGCAGCCTGTGTCACTGAAACAGCCTGGGCTGCTTCTATGATTCCATGATTCTATGGTTCCATGATTCTATGCTTCCAAGATTCTATTATTCCATGACTCTATTATTCCATGACTCTATGATTCCATTGTTTGATTATTCTATGATTCCATGGTTCTATGATTCGGTGAATCTATGATTCCATGACTCTATGATTCCATTGTTTGATTATTCTATGATTCCATGGTTCTATGATTCAGTGAATCTATGATTCCATGATTCTATGATTCCATGATTTTATGATTCTATGATTCCATTGTTCTATGATTCAGTGAATCTATGATTCCATGATTTTATGATTCTATGATTCCATTTTTGTGTGATACTATGATTCTGTGATTCCATGATTCTATGATCCTATGATTCTATGATTCCATGGTTCTATGATTCAGTGAATCTATGATTCCATGGTTCTATGATTCCATGATTTTATGATTCTATGATTCCATTGTTGTATGATACTATGATTCTGTGATTCCATGATTCTATGATCCTATGATTCTATGATTTCATGGTTCTATGATTCCGTGATTCTATGAGTCTATAATTCCATGAGTCTACAATTCGATGCGTCTATGATTCCATGATTCCATGTAGGGCAGTTCTGGAGCAGATTCCTTTCACCTTTATAGCACATGTCCCAGAAGGGTCTGTGCCTACTGCAGAGCCTCCTTGTGCCCCAGAATAAAGGGAACAATAAAAAAAACCCCAAACATTTTTAAAGGTATCTAAAAAATGTGGTAGCAGTGCTGGAAATCCAAACAAAGCCTTCAGAGAGGCCAACAAGCTTCCAGCTCTGGAAGGATTCTTGATGCCAACTGCCAGGGCCCAGCCTGATTTATTTTGGGCTCTTCCTATCTGCAGCCTGTGTCACTGAAACAGCCTGGAGGCAGCTGCTATATTTGTAGCTGGTGGCTCACGGGGGAGCTTGTCTGAGTGCAGCCACTTGATTGCTCTCCTAGGGGAGGTTGCACAACTGGCAGCCCTGCAGCAGGGTTGCCTTCTCACTGCTGAGGTCTCATGACTCACCCTCATGCTGCAGGCTTCCCCTTCCTGCCAGCCCCAGCCACCTCCCCACGCAGTCTGCCTGCTCCTGCAGCAAGAAGGGAGGACACTGGCACAGGTTGCCCAGGGAGGTTGTGGCTGCTGCCTCCCTGGAGGCATTCAAGGCCAGGTTGGATGAGGTCTTGGGGGACCTGTTTTAGTGGGAAGCTAAAGAGCTGAAAGAAATTCACCAAGTGTAGAGTCTGGAACCTGGGAAAGAACATCCCCAGGCACCAAGCTAGGTGCAGTGGCTGCCACCCCAGGAGGCTGTGCTGCCATTCAGCTACACTGGGACAGGCTGAGAGATGAATTGAATTCACCAAAGGCAAGTGTAGAGTCTGGAACCTGGGAAAGAACATCCCCAGGCACCAAGCTGGTGGCAGTGGCTGCCACCCCAGGAGGCTGTGCTGCCATTCAGCTACACTGGGACAGGCTGAGAGATGAATTGAATTCACCAAAGGCAAGTGTAGAGTCTGGAACCTGGGAAAGAACATCCCCAGGCACCAAGCTGGTGGCAGTGGCTGCCACCCCAGGAGGCTGTGCTGCCATTCAGCCAGACTGGGAGATGCTGAGAGATGAATTGAATTCACCAAAGGCAAGTGTAGAGTCTGGAACCTGGGAAAGAACAACCCCAGGCACCAAGCTGGTGGCAGTGGCTGCCACCCCAGGAGGCTGTGCTGCCATTCAGCCACACTGGGATAGGCTGGGAGAGGGATGGAATTCACCAAGGGCAAGTGTAGAGTCTGGCACCTGGGAAAGAACAACCCCAGGCACCAAGCTGGTGGCAGTGGCTGCCACCCCAGGAGGCTGTGCTGCCATTCAGCCACACTGGGATAGGCTGGGAGAGGGATGGAATTCACCAAGGGCAAGTGTAGAGTCTGGCACCTGGGAAAGAACAACCCCAGGCACCAAGCTGGTGGCAGTGGCTGCCACCCCAGGAGGCTGTGCTGCCATTCAGCCACACTGGGATAGGCTGGGAGAGGGATGGAATTCACCAAGGGCAAGTGTAGAGTCTGGCACCTGGGAAAGAACAACCCCAGGCACCAAGCTGGTGGCAGTGGCTGCCACCCCAGGAGGCTGTGCTGCCATTCAGCCACACTGGGATAGGCTGGGAGAGGGATGGAATTCACCAAGGGCAAGTGTAGAGTCTGGCACCTGGGAAAGAACAACCCCAGGCACCAAGCTGGTGGCAGTGGCTGCCACCCCAGGAGGCTGTGCTGCCATTCAGCCACACTGGGATAGGCTGGGAGAGGGATGGAATTCACCAAGGGCAAGTGTAGAGTCTGGCACCTGGGAAAGAACAACCCCAGGCACCAAGCTGGTGGCAGTGGCTGCCACCCCAGGAGGCTGTGCTGCCATTCAGCCACACTGGGATAGGCTGGGAGAGGGATGGAATTCACCAAGGGCAAGTGTAGAGTCTGGCACCTGGGAAAGAACAACCCCAGGCACCAAGCTGGTGGCAGTGGCTGCCACCCCAGGAGGCTGTGCTGCCATTCAGCCACACTGGGATAGGCTGGGAGAGGGATGGAATTCACCAAGGGCAAGTGTAGAGTCTGGCACCTGGGAAAGAACAACCCCAGGCACCAAGCTGGTGGCAGTGGCTGCCACCCCAGGAGGCTGTGCTGCCATTCAGCCAGACTGGGAGAGGCTGAGAGAGGGATGGAATTCACCAAGGGTAAGTGCAGAGTCTGGCACCTGGGAAAGAACAACCCCAGGCACCAAGCTAGGTGCAGTGGCTGCCACCCCAGGAGGCTGTGCTGCCATTCAGCCACACTGGGATAGGCTGGGAGAGGGATGGAATTCACCAAGGGCAAGTGTAGAGTCTGGAACCTGGGAAAGAACAACCCCAGGGAGCAGGAGAGGTTGGGGACTGAGCTGTTGGAAGGCAGCAAAGGGAAAAAAGGACCTGGGGGTGCTGGTGGATGGGAGGTCACCATGAAAAAAAGTCACTCTTGAAAATCAGCCAATTCTCCAAAATGTGGCTCAGTGGCAGAATGGGGTGGCCCAAGCTTGGCTGGAACAAGGTTGGACAGTGAGGACCTGCAAGCCTTCAAGAGCTCTGGGGAGCCTTCGTCCTTCACTGCCTGCAGAATTAGCCCTGGGACCATTTCTTCAAACTCTGGTGAGATACAAACTCCCTCATGGGTTCTGCTGCATCTTCAGACAGTGAGGAGATGCAAACTCCCTGATGTGTTCACAACTGTTGGAGCCAGTGCAGAGGAGGTCACCAAGATGCAGCTGAGAGGGCTGCAGCAGCTCTGCTCTGAGCACAGGCACAGAGAGTTGGGGCTCTGCAGCCTGCAGAGGAGAAGGCTGCCAGGAGACCTTGGAGTGGCCTTGCAGGATCTGAAGGGAGGTGCAGGAGGGCTGGGGAGGGACTATTGATGATGATCTCAGAGGGATTTTGCAACCAAAACCATTCCATGACTCTGTGATTCATGAATTCATCCCTTACTGGAGGTTGCCAAAGGCTTGAGGCCAGGCTGGCAGAGGCTGTGGGCAGCCTGCTCTAGGGTAGGGTGTCCCTGGGCATGGCAGGGGGGTTGGGACTGCCTGATCCTTCTGGTCCCTTCCAACCCTGACTGATTCTGGGATTCCATGATTCTGCCATGGCACAGGCACACTCACACACACACACACTCACATTCTCACACTCACTCACACTCACTCACTGACAGACACACAGTGTTAGGGGCTGGAAGGGATCCTGACAGCTCATCAAATCCAACCCTGCAGCCAGAGCAGGAGCACTGCAGCAGCTCCCACTGGCATGCCATGGCTGCCCCTTTACACTCCACCAGCACCATCATCCCCCTTTCTCACCCCAAATCCCAGAGCCCCTGGGCTCAGCTGGAGCCTCCTCCCACCCCAGGTGTGGCCACTTTGCCCTCCCTGCCCACTCCCCTTTTTAATCCCCAGGTAAGGCAGCAGCCCCAAGCTGAGCCCAGCTGGGCTGAGTCCTCCTCCTCCTGCCATCACTGCTGAGTAGTCCATGGTGTGCACTGGGTGAATGGTGGAGGGGACAATGAAGGGCCTTATGGCCCCGAGTCAGGTAGGGCTGGGGCTGATGGCTACTCCAACATCACCCATGGGTGTTGGGTGGGCATCCTTACTGGGACTGAGTTCCTTGGTGTGGTATCTTGGTTGGTTGAGAGGGTCTTGCCCCAGGATCTGGGATAGGTGCAAAAGTGGTCACAGGCTCACAGGATGTCAGGGGTTGGAAGGGACCCAAAGAAATCATCCTCTCCAAACCCACCCTGCCAGAGCAGGAGCATCCAAGCTAGCTCAGGGCACACAGCAACACAGCCAGACAGAGGCTGCAAAGGCTCCACACAAGGAGACTCCACAACCTCTCTGGGCAGCCTGTGCCACTGCTCTGGGACCCACCCAGGCAAGAAGTTGCCTCTTGTCTTGAGCTGCAACCTCCTGTGCTGCAGCTTCCATCCATTGCTCCTTGGCCTATGGCAGGGAGCAGTGAGCAGAGCCTGTCCCCCCCCTCCTCACCCCCAGCCCTCACACACTTACTAACATTGATCCAATCCCCTCTCAGCCTTCTCTTCTGCACACTAAGCAGCCCCAGGTCCCTCAGCCTCTCCTCCCCAGCCACTGCTGCAGTCCCCTCAGCATCCTCACAGCCCTCCCCTGGACCCTCTCCAGCAGTTCCTGTCCCTCTGCAACTGGGGAGCCCCAAACTGAAGGCAGTGCTCAAGATGAGCTCTGAGCAGGGCAGAGCAGAGGCAAAGGAGAACCTCCCTGGATCTGCTGGACACACTCTGCCTAATGCCCCCCAGGACCCCCTTGGCCCTCTTGTCCCCCAGGGCACATTGCTGTGCCATGGATGTTCTCCCCCAGCACTCTCAGCTCCCTCTCCTTGGGGCTGCTCTCCAGCAGTCCCCTCCCAGCCTTCAGCTTCTCCTGAATGTCAGAGCAGCTGTAGATGTCTTCCCCCCACCCCCATGGCTGCATCCTGCTGCCTGGGCTGCAGCGAAGCCAAGGGAGCGGCAGCTCAGCCTTTGATGCTCCCACAGCAGCCTCCTTCCCCACGCTGAGAATTTTTGCTTGGCTTTGCCAGCTACCAGAGCTTGCTCTGCTGCACACTTCTGAGGAAGAACTAAGTCCAGGAGTTGTTTTGTTTTTTTTTCTCTGGAGGGGGACTGAACCCAACAGCTCAGTCCCTGAACCGCTGGGGCGGAGGTGGCGCCGAGCCCGGCAGGGCTCTGCAGGCTGCACATGAAAGGTTCCCCTGCCTCACCCCCCAGAAGAAGAGCTCGATAACAGCAGCACCCCGGGAGCATTCCCCTCCACACCTACCCCTGCCACCTTCTCCCCTCCGCTGTAAACACAAACAAGACAGCCCAGGTTGGGTTTTCATAGCTGGGAGTGATGGATGGATTAATGAGCACTGCTGTTTACCTCTAAACAGGCACAGTGCCAGCCTGCAGGGGAGGGTCTGGGCTGTGATTTGAAGGGATTCAGGCAGCCTGGGTTGTTGCTGAGGGAAGAAAACACTTCCAAGCTCCAGAAATCTGAAGGAAGGTGGAAGGAGAAGAGATCTCAAGAGCCTGAGCCTGGGAGATCTCAGAGACTCTGCCTCAGAGTTCTTAGAATCCTAGAATCAGTCAGGGTTGGAAGGGACCACAAGGATCAGCCAGTTCCAACCCCCCTGCCATGCCCAGGGACACCCTACCCTAGATCATAAAATAAGTTAGGGTTGGAAGGGACCACAAGGATCATCCAGTCCCAATTGCCCTGCCATGTCCAGGCACACTCTACCCTAGATCAGAGAGTCATAGAATCAGTCAGGGCTGGAAGGGACCTTAAGGATCAGCCAGTTCCAACCCCCTGCCATGCCCAGGGACACCCTACCCTAGAGCAGGCTGCCCACAGCCTCTGCCAGCCTGGCCAAAAACACCTCCAGGGATCTCAACCCAAACACCTCCCTGCAGGGGCAACCCATTCCAGCCTCTCACCACTCTCATGCTCAGCAACTTCCTCCTCTCCTCCAGCCTCAATCTCCTCACCTCCAGCTTTGCTCCATTCCCCCCAGTCCTGGTGCTCCCTGACACCCTCAGAAGTCCTTCCCCAGCTTTTCTGTAGCCCCCTTCAGATGCTGGAAGGCCACCAGAAGGTCCCCTGGGAGCCTTCTCCAAACTGAACAGACCCTCAGCCTGGGGGATCTCAGACCCTCAGCCTGGGAGATCTCAGACCCTCTGCCTGGGGGATCTCAGACCCTCTGCCTGGGGGATCTCAGACCCTCTGCCTGGGGGATCTCAGACCCTCTGCCTGGGGGATCTCAGACCCTCTGCCTGGGGGATCTCAGACCCTCTGCCTGGGGGATCTCAGACCCTCTGCCTGGGGGATCTCAGACCCTCTGCCTGGGGGATCTCAGACCCTCTGCCTGGGGGATCTCAGACCCTCTGCCTGGGGGATCTCAGACCCTCTGCCTGGGGGATCTCAGACCCTCTGCCTGGGGGATCTCAGACCCTCTGCCTGGGGGATCTCAGACCCTCTGCCTGGGGGATCTCAGACCCTCTGCCTGGGGGATCTCAGACCCTCTGCCTGGGGGATCTCAGACCCTCTGCCTGGGGGATCTCAGACCCTCAGCCTGGGAGATCTCAGACCCTCAGCCTGAGATGGAAGGGCCCTCCACAGCTCATCCATTCCAACTCTCTCTGCAGCCAGCAGGGACATCCTCCACTAGATCAGGTTGCCCAGAGCAGTGTACCCAGACTTTGGCTTTGCCTGCTGGAGTGTGCTGCCCTTTAACACTGTTCAGAGCAGCTCCTTTTGCTAAGCAGCTTTCTTTGACCACCTCTCACCCCCCAGAGCCCTGCTTGGGGCTTCAGCAGCAGGTTGGGCTGCCCAGCTCCAGAGGGTACCTGGCACTGTGCCTCCCAGGCCAGAGTGCATGGAGAGTCCTTGCAAGTCAGCTTTGCCCCCACTGCCCTTGGCTGAGGTTCTGCAAAGTGAGTTTCTTGGCTCTGAGCAGAGCTTCCTGACTCCTTAATGAAGTTTGTTTGTTTTTTTGTTTTTTTGTTTTTTTAAAGGCTTCCTCAATCTTCATCACTGAGAACTGCTTCAGGTCCTGTAGGGTTTGCACAGTGCCACTGGAACAAGGAGGCAGACTCAGGTATGGTTATTGCATTCATGGAATCATAGAACGACTTAGGCTGGGAGAAACCTTAGAGATCATAGAATGAATCATAGAATGGTTTAGGTTGGAAGAGACCTCAAAGCTCAGCCAGTTCCAACCCCCCTGTGCCACAGGCAGGGACACCTCCCACTAGAACAGGATGCTCAAGACCTCATCCAGCCTGGCCTTGAACACATCCAGGGAGGGCGCAGCCACAACCTCCCTGGGCAACCTGTGCCAGTGTCTCACCACCCTCACTGTGAAGAACTTTCCCCTAACATCCAGTTTCAATCTCCCCTCTGCCAGTTTGAACCCATTCCCCCTCCTCCTGTCATTACAAGACCTTGTGAACAGTCCCTCCCCAGCCCTCCTGTAGGTCCCTTCAGATCCTACAAGACCACTCCAAGATCTCCTGGCAGCCTTCTCCTCTCCAGGCTGCAGAGTCCCAACTCCCTCAGCCTGTCCTCATAGCAGAGCTGCTGCAGCCCTCTCAGCTGCATCTTGGTGGCCTCCTCTGCACTGGCTCCACCACTTGCATGTGCTGCTTGTGCTGGGGGCTGCAGAGCTGCAGACAGTGCTGCAGGTGGGGTGTGAGGAGAGCAGAGCCAAGGGGCACAATCCCCTCCCTTGCCCTGCTGCCCACAGCTGCTCTTGCTGCAGCCCAGCACACAGTTGCTGTCTGGGCTGCACTCACACTGCAGCCTCATCTTCAGCTTTGCACCAGCCCAGACCCCCAGGTCCTGTTCCTCAGGGCTGCTCTCAGCCATTCCCCACCCAGCCTGGAGTTGTGCTTGGGATTGCTCCCACCCAGCTGCAGGACCTTACCCTTGGCCTTGTTGAATTTCATGAGGTTGGCCTGGGCACAGCTCTGCAGCCTGTGCAGCTCCCTCTGGATGGATCCTGCCCTCTGGCAGTCTCCTGTGCCACACAGCTTGGTGCCAGCTGCACACTCGCTGAGGCTGCACTGATTGCTCTGCCCATGGCACTGACAAAGATGTTGCACAGCACTGGTGCCAGCACTGACCCCTGAGGGACACCACTTGGCACTGGTCTCCAGGTGGACATTTTGCCCTTGATCATTACTCTCTGCCTGCCACCATCCAGCCAATTCCTTTGTTCTTTGGTTCCTTTGCCTCTGCCTTTTGTAGCTGATTCTCAATAATTCTACTAACTTCTTCCCTACTCCTAACCCCCGCTGGCTGATCTACCTCAGCTCATCTGCAGCATCCACAGGTGGTGAGATAAGATTGGGGAAGGGAGGAAAGGTGGTAGGGGGTGGTTGGTTACCCCTCTTGGGGATTTGGGTCTCTGGGAGGGCTGTGGTGTTTCTGTGTTACCTTTTCACTGTATCTATCTGTAAATATCTGTTACACCTTGTCAATATCTGCTTGGCTATTGTGCATTGCTGTAAATATAAAGCTTCATTCCTTAACTTCCAGCCAGCTGAGTCCTAGCCTGGGTTATATCAAAAGGTGAGGGGGCAGGGAACTGCTTAAACCACCCCACAGGCAGATGACATCAACAAAATCAAAGGGACACCACCACCTGAGGTGGAGTGGCAGGAAGCTGGTCAGATAAGGAAGGAGATCTCAGCAAAGTGACTCATGGCCTTTGAAGAAAAGGTGGAAGAACCCCAAATCATGGCCAAAATGACCCAGCAGAGCTTCTTACTGACTCACACATAGAGCCTGATCCTTAGCATGTGAGCAACAGAGGTAAGGCTGTGATCAGAGGCCCGGGAGGGGATGCACAGAGGTGTGTGGGTGGCTCTTGCCCTGTGGCCAAGGTGTTGTCTGTCCCTGCCTGGGTGCTTGCTGCTCACCCAGTCCATTCCAGCCTTGCACTGACAGGAACCAGGCCCCCTAAAGTGCTGTCCTTAAGGGCATAGAGCTTGACATGTGCCTGAGGCTTTGCCTTCAGAGTGCTCCTCTGTGATGGAGCAAAGCTGGAGGTGGGGAGATTGAGGCTGGAGGTGAGGAGGAAGTTGTTGAGCATGAGAGTGGTGAGAGGCTGGAATGGGTTGCCCCTGCAGGGAGGTGTTTGGGTTGAGATCCCTGGAGGTGTTTTTGGCCAGGCTGGCAGAGGCTGTGGGCAGCCTGCTCTAGGGTAGGGTGTCCCTGGGCATGGCAGGGGGGTTGGGACTGGCTGATCCTCGTGGTGCCTTCCAACCCTGACTGATTGTAGGATTCTATGATCCAGGGTAGGGTGTCCCTGGGTATGGCAGGGGGGTTGGAACTGGATGATGTTTGTGTTCCCTTCCAACCCTGGCTGATTCTATGATCTAAGGTAGGGTGTCCCTGGGCATGGCAGGGGGGTTGAGACTGCCTGATCCTTGTGGTCCCTTCCAGCCCTGACTGATTCTAGGATTCTATGACCTTTCAAATGCTGTGCCAAGCACTGGCATTAATGCCACCTGTGTTCAGTCTTTCCTGCCATGGTATCACAAACCATATCATGATCTCCAGGGGGGGAGACTTCCAGGGGGGGTTGCCAAGCAGGAATTTCTCAGGGGGTGCTGGGGATTTTTGGAACTAGATGATCCTTGTGGTCCCTTCCAGCCCTTCCAGCCCTGAGTGATTCTAGGATTCTAGGATTCTGTGATCTAGCTCAGGTGGTTTCCAGTCTCTGATGCAGAAGAGCCAGGCTGGGACTGCAGACCAAGGCTGGTCCAGTACTTAGAGTCATAGAATCAGTCAGGGCTGGAAGGGAGCACAAGGATCAGGCAGTCCCAACCCCCCTGCCATGCCCAGGGACACCCTACCCTAGAGCAGGCTGCCCACAGCCTCTGCCAGCCTGGCCAAAAACACCTCCAGGGATCTGGCCCCAAACACCTCCCTGCAGGGGCAACCCATTCCAGCCTCTCACCACTCTCAGGCTCAACAACTTCCTCCTCACCTCCAGCTTTGCTCCATGCTCCAGCTTCTGTTCTCAGGCTCTGCAGCAGAAATGCTACACAGCTACCCAGGTCAGGAAAGGCAAAGCTGAATTCATCCAGTGAACTATCACACCACAGCCTGTGAAGGCTAAGCTGCTGCAGCCAGCTCCTGTCCCAGATGCTTGTTCTCTCCTCTGGCCTGCAGTTTGTCACCTCCTGGGTCGTGCCAAAACGACTCTGTGCAAAGCTCTGCTTGGATCAGAGTCCTGCTGTGGTGGGAGTTAAAAATAAACTGTCCCTGGGAGCAGGAGAGGCAGAGCTATATTTAATTGCAATTCTTTCAGTGGTCCTCCTTCCACTGTGCTCCCACCAGGGACTTCATTGACACAATTGTCCTGTCATTGACATGGCAACTGTGTGCTGGGCTGCAGCAAGAGCAGCTGTGGGCAGCAGGGCAAGGGAGGGGATTGTGCCCCTTGGCTCTGCTCTCCTCACCCCCCACCTGCAGCACTGTCTGCAGCTCTGCAGCCCCCAGCACAAGCAGCACATGCAAGTGGTGGAGCCAGTGCAGAGGAGGCCACCAAGATGCAGCTGAGAGGGCTGCAGCAGCTCTGCTCTGAGCACAGGCACAGAGAGTTGGGGCTCTGCAGCCTGCAGAGGAGAAGGCTGGAGTCCTTCAGGAAAACTCTGCTCATGCATGTGCTTCCTTCAAGGCATGTCCACTTGCTCCAGCATGGATCCCCCACAGGCTGCAGCAGGGTTGCCTGCTGCACTGTGGCCCTGCATGGGCTGTACCACTGTGGGCTGCATCCACTCATCACCATTTGCCTGATGCTGCCACTGCCCATGTTTCTGGGGAAGGAAGGAGACAGCCTGCAGAGGAGAAGGCTTCCAGGAGACCCTGGAGTGGCCTTCCAGTATCTGAAGGCGGCTCCAGGAGGGCTGGGGAGGGACTATTGACAAAGTCTGGGAATGAGAGGAGGAAGAGAAGGAATGGAGAGGAGGAAGAGGGGAGATTGAAAGTGGATGTGAGGAGGAAGTTGTTTGGAGTGAGGGTGGTGAGACACTGGCACAGGTTGCCCAGGGAGGTGTTGAGGACCAGACTGGATGAGTCCTTGAGTGACCTTTTCTAGTGGGAGCTCATATTGGGTACTTCTGTGCTCCACAACCTCCCTGGAGGTGTTGAGGACCAGGCTGGATGAGTCCTTGAGCATCCTGTTCTAGTGGGAGTTGTCCCTGCCTATGGCACAGGGGGGTTGAAACTGGCTGAGCTTTGAGCTCCCTTCCAACCTAACCCATTCTATGATTCCCTCTTGTCCTGTCACTGCTCAGCAAAATGGACACAGTATTCCTGAAGCATCCTCCTGCAGGACTCCTGCTCTGCCTGCTGGATTCCAGCAGTTCCTGGATGCTGAGGTGCACAGGGAGGACAAAGTGCCAGCAGAGGCTGAGCCTGTTCAGCCTGTCCTTCACTTCTACTTCTACTAAGTAGAGCCAAGGGCACTGTGTCAGAACAGGAGGATGGAATTGTCTCACGAACTCTGTACAAATTACCTCTTCTCTAGATCTCTTTGGATTTCTTTTTTTTTTTTTTTGGGGG
>VWZI01002565.1:1099-17465 GCA_013396835.1 Psilopogon haemacephalus | reverse complement strand
GCGCGGGGGGGTAGAAGAAGGGGGGGGGGGGGGGGGGGGAGGTAACTGCTAAACCTCTACAATAATTCATGAGCTATTATTAATAATCATAACATAGGATAGATGGGGAGGTGTTGGGAAAGTTTGAATAAAATTTTAAAACAATTCTGTTTAGACTGGGGAAGAAAGATAAGGGCACAGACTGGTGGTGTGGTGGGTTCACTTCTGATTCTGCAACTAGAGCAGAGGGATTGCAGGATGGAACCCTCAGGGGTGGTGGATGGCCTGGCACAAGAGTCAAGTAGAAGCATGGGATTCTTGTAGATGCCGGAACCTAGAGAGATGGAACTCATATGTGAAGAAGAGATCTTCACTCCTGCATACATGAGAAGCAGAATGGAGTGACGGCATGAGAAATGGAGTGGACTGGACTTAATTGCCCCATTTGACTGCCCCAGGAGTGGAGACATGCCATTTGAGATGGACGTGAACTGATCCAGATTGTGCCAAGAGGGACTCTAAGAGAATCTGCAAAGATTTGAGTGAAGATGGACTGGGAATGATGTTGAGTGCTACTGAGCACAATGCAGATGAGATGAGAGTTCCTCTGTTTGTGAAAATAATTTGTTGAAAAAAATTGCATGGGTGTTTTCTGCCTTTGGGTGAGGATGCAACCTGTCCAAGGGGAGGTTATTTTTCCTGCGGCTGCTTCTCTCTGCATGGTCTCCTTTGTCTTTGTCTTGGTAGCTAATTCCCANGAAAGGTGGTAGGGGGTGATTGGTTATCCCTCTTGAAGATTTGGGTCTCTGGGAGGGGTGTGGTGTCTGTATTACCTTTTTATTGTATATATCTGTAAATATCTGTTATACCTTGTAAATATTTGCTTGTATATTGTGCATTGCTGTAAATATAAAGCTTCATTTATTAACTTCCAGTGTTTTTGAGTCCTAGCCAGAGTTTATAAAAGGTGGGGGGGCAGGTAACTGCTAAACCACCACACAACCTAAAAGAGAATTGCTAACCTATAACCTTACAAACAACTTATCTCATTAAAATCACTCCAAATTTATTCACATTATAAGATTTCATTATAATTATTAACCACTTATCATATTCTCTTACAATTATCATCTACTTAACATAGTTTATTCTAATTACTTAAGCCTTGCTATAATTGCCCATTATTACTCCCATTGTTCCCATACCCCCATTAATATCACCTATTACCATTGGTATTAGTAGTATTATGTATTTACCTTTGCATTCCCCATATTTTCCCTCTTTTATCACTAGAGTACAAATTCAACACTGCCACTTTAAAAGAAAAGACAGCTTTTGGTGGAAGTAAAATTGCAAGAAAAGGGAGGGGGGAAGGGAGGAAGTCACACTGCACTAGGGTGTGCCAGAGAGAACAGCATCCGGGCAGGATGGAGAGGGAGGGTGTGGGGTTTGTGTCTCAAAGTAATCAGCAGAGAAGGAAGAAAGAAAAAAAAACCTGCAAAAAAACTAAACCAGAAAATTAATCTTTTTAGAGATTGAACAGGGCAGGGGAAACCACACACTGCTACAGGCATCCTATTTTTCAATACTTTTGAGTCTTTAACAGTGTATTTTGTGATGCGATCTGAGATGGGGCAGGGGAGCTGCGAGTGGCGCTGCAATAGGAGATGTTTCTCTTGTTGCTGACATAGAGCAGCACTCACTGCGGGATCAGGTTTTCCAGCTCGGCCTGGCACCGTCTTTAGCTCAGGTCTATGATGGAATCAATAGCTTAGTCTGGCCAGTTTTATGTGTGAATTGTGTTCGTGATCTGAGACTCCTGCTTGGTATCTTAAGGCTTGTGGCTAGTCTGGCCAGCTTTATGAGTGCAACAGTTTCACCTAAATAGGTGTCTTGATCTGAATCCATGGCATAGCTCTGCCATTTTGTTATCCCCCTTGGCACCTCCCTTCTGTTTTGCTGTGGCAAAAGGTCATCACGTGGTCAAACCCACATGGGCCAAACTCGCACAGGGCACCAGTTGTCGCAGCTTCATTCTGTCATTGCTCGCATTCTCCACCACTTGTTGCTGCCAGTAATCTGACATGCACCAACAAACTTTGGATTGAAGCAGGTACTCTTTATTACAGGCCAGTGCAAGTGTAAGATCTGTGCAGGACAACTAACCAAAAGCAAAAGACCAAAAATGCCCCCATCACCCTCGCAGTGACTCCTTTTATCCCATCATACAAACAATGCATTAACATAATCCAGGTGAGTACAACCCAGTCTTTAACTTACATCATGTCTTGTTTTTCCCCTCAGCCAGATGTCCCACTATCTTTCCTCCCCCATGGGAGGCATCCTGAAGCTGTGGGAATAAAGGTCAAGTACCGCTCGTTATTTTTCTCTCTTACATTGGATTCCCACACCTCTGTACATCTTCTTCCCTGGTGAAGGACTCACAAGCTGGCTGTAACCCTGAACATGCATTCTCCAGAACCCCATGAGGCGTAGAAAAGACTGCATCTCTTTCTTGTTAGATGGTGGAGACATGGTTGCTATCCTGTTGACCATGTCCATAGGTACATGACAACGTTCATCTTGCCATTTTATTCTCAGGAACTGGATTTCCTGAGCTTTTCTTTATGGCAAATCCAGTCTTCAGAAGAATCGTAATGATTTCTTCTCCTTTCTCAAACACTTTTTCTGCTTTGTTGCCCCACACAATGGTATCATCAATGTACTGTAGATTTTCAGGGTCATCACCTTTTCCCAGTGCAGTCTGGATCAGTCCATGACAAATGGTGGAGCTGTGCTTCCATCCCTGGGGCAGTCAATATTGCACACCCCTCCAAGTGAAAGCAAATTGTGGCCTGCACTCTGCTGCCAATGGAATCTAGAAGAATGCATTGGTGATGTTGATTGTAGCATGCCACTTGGATGCCTTCGACTCCAGCTCATACTGGAGCTCCAACATGTTTTGCACTGCAGCATTCAGTGGTGGTGTCACTTTGTTCAGGCCACCATAGTCCACTCTTAATCTCCACATTCCATCAAACTTCTGCATTGGCCAGATGGGACTATTGAAAGGCAAGTGTGTCTTGCAGATCACTCCCTAGATCTCCAGCTGATGAATCAGTTCATGGATGGGAAGCAGTGAGTCTCGGTTTGTGTGATATTGCCATTGGCACTTGTTCTTCAACCTGTATCAATCTCACAATGAAGAATTCTCTGAAAGGCTAAGGAGGGTACACAGCTGTCTGATCTTCTCTGTATTCACTGTGGCCACACCAAAAATTCACCGATAGCCCTTTGGGTCCTTGAAATACCCTCTCTTGAGGTAATCTATACCAAGAATACAAGGGGCATGTGGGCGAGTCACAATGGGATGCTTTTCCCACTTGTTCCCTGTTAGGCTCAAGTCAGATTGTAGTACAGACAGCTTCTGGTATCCTCCTGTTACTCCAGAGGTCGAGATGGATTCAGCGCCTTTGTGCCCTGATGGCATCATTGTGCATTGCGCACCAGTGTCTACCAATGCTTTAAACTTCTGTGGCTTTGATGTGCCAGGCCATTGAATCTGCACAGTCCAGTATACTTTGCCATCCCTTTCCTCCTCCTGGCCAAAGGCAGGGACTCTCTACTCCTGGTCTTCATCAGAGTATTTACTGTCTTATCTTAGTGGTGCCTGGCCAGGGGTCCTGTCATCAGGATCAAGAGATGTAACCTCATCTCTTTTCCATCTTGAAGATTGTTGATTACCCTCTTGTCTATCTACAGCAGCTACCTTTGCTGCCTTCTTAGATGGTCACTTCTTAACCACCATCTTCCCTCTCAGTTCATATACAGAAAATTCCAGTTTAGGAGTGGGTTCACCATCCCACTTCCTCATGTCCTCCCCCTGGTCACACAGGAAGAACCAGAGTTCTCCACATGGCATACATCTGGGGCTTCCTTTCCCTCTGACTGGGTCAAAAGAGGACTGATTTCTTGGGGTATATGTGGTAGATTAGGCACTAGCTCATGGGAGTGAATTGGTACAGAGGTTACCCTCTAAATTCTGGAGCCAGGCCAACACTGTCTCCACAGGCTGTGTATCCTCATCCAGATAATACATCATCACTAAGTTGTTCAAGTATGATGCTGGAGCACCTTGAATAACCTTCCTCCACATGACCCATGGATCTGTGGATACCCTTGGATCATCTAGGTCACCATAGATAACTTCCAGCACTGCTAATTCCCTTAGGCACTGGATGCCTTCATCTGCAGTGTTCCACTTCCCTGGAAAATTCACATCATCCTCCTTACATGGGTACCTTGCCCTTACATTTAACGGGAGTCATCTCCAGAGACTACATATGCCTGTTTTTCTTCCAATTCCTTTCTCTATCCCTCTGTTTCTGACAATGGGGCCCAGTTGTTGGGCCTCTTTCCCTTGAAGCAGTTGACTATCAGCCCCGTTATCCCAGCACCGGAGCAGCCAAGCAGCAACCCGCTCTCCTGGCTGACAGCTGTAATCCTTATGAATATCTCTCAGCGCTGCTGAGGTTAGGGACCGAATAGTCTCTGCTTCTTGTTTTATCTCACTCATGCTTTCTGATCTCCCCAGTGGTGGAGCAACCCCTTGATCAGAGTCTTCCTCCTCCATTATTAATCTCTGATAAGGACCCGTTGACTTTCTCGTCCACTGTTTCTTTTTCACTGCTGGGGCAATCAGTGGGGTTGCTGTTTGTGTCTCCCTCTTAACCATGATATCCTCAGGTGATGCTTGGGTGTCTGCCTGTGCCAGTCCTCTTAGGGTACTGAACTATGGCTTGGTAAGCACAGGCCAGGCCCCAATAGAGTGCAAGAATCTGCTGATTATCAGATGGCGAGTCAGTTTAGCAGTATTTCTTCTGGGGTAAAGTCCCAGGCCATGGGAGGTGATAACCATCCTAGGAATCTGCCCGAATCCTTCCACACTCCCTGCCACCCAGGGATTGTCTGCCTCAGGGCACATTTCAGTATATCTCCACTCAAGGGCTGTCCGCTTTCATGCCATGATAGCACCAGGCTCCACAAAGCCTGTAGCATGCTAGTGATATTAATTAGCACTATTAAAGAGCTCACATAAGAATGAATCAAAACCTTGAGGGCTCACATAATAAAATTCTCTATATTCATTTTGGGCAGGGAGAAAGAAATTATAATGTCTCCAGCATAACTTGCACAAAATAGCAGGCCTACAAGGATGAGAAATAGGCACACTGCCATTATATCCCAGCATGTTCCCAAACAAAATATTTTCAAAACAAAGCAAATGTTAGCAACAGGCCAGATGACCAGCACAGAAGCTTGTATTTTAAGCAGGCTTACAGCAAAACTGCAGCTAAGTTATAACTTCACAGGTATTGGCACCAAAATTACTGTGGTGGTTTGGCCCTGTCTGGGAGCCAAATGCCCATCAAAGCTGCTCTATCACTCCCCTTCTTAAATGGAAAGGGGAGAGGGGGAAATAAAACAAAAGCCAGTTATAAGATAGAAGCAATTTAATAATGACAATAAGCAAAAAAATTAGACTGTATGGAACAAAAGCAGAGAGAGATATTAGTTTATACTTCCCATATTAAGATGATGCTCGGTTTTGAGAAAGCAGGGCTCTCTGTGCTTGGTGGTTACTTTTGGAGGACAGGCACTATGGGCAAATCTCCTCAAAACTTCCTTCTTTCACTTCGTTCTTATATCTGAGCTGACGTCATATGGCATGGAATATCCCTTTGGCCAGTCTGGGTCAGTTGTCTCTACTGTGTCCTCTGTACTCTTGGGGTGGGGAGATGTTGGAAAAAACCCAGCCTGGATGCTCAGGATGGTGTGTTATAAGCACTCAGCTACAGCACTGCAAACCACAGCACTAGAAAGATGCTTTGAGGAGAACTAACCCCAGTTCATCTCAGCCCAAACCTACTACAGATTGTCACTCTGTACTCAGCCCTGGTGAGGCTGCACCTCTAATGCTCTTAGTGGCCTGCCTCTGGTCTCTCTCCTACAGGTCTCTGTCCTTACCTTTGGTGCCTCAGAACTGAACACAGTGCTCCAGGTGGGATCTGATGAGAGTGGGCACAAATGACCTCCCTCAGTCTGCCAGTCACACTTCTTTTCATGCAGCCCAGGGCACAATTGATTTTCTGGTCCACAAGCACATGTTGCTGGGTTTTATTGAGCTTCTTGTCAACCACACCTCCAAGTCCTTCTCTGCAGGGCTGCATCTACTCATCACCTAGCTTGCGTTTATGCTTGGGATTTCCCCAACAGAAGTGCAGGACATAACAACTGGTCTTATTGAATTTCATGAGGTTTGCACCAACCAACCTAACAAGCTTGTCAAGGTTCCTCTGGATGGCACTCCTTCCCTCAAATATGTCAACTGTACTACACAGTTTGGTAGTGTCAGCAAACTTGCTGCTGGCAACATGGACAGTAGGGTCAAGTGCACCAGCAAGGATTCTAAACATCGCTGGTCCCAATAACAATCCCTGAGGAATGCCACATGTCACTAGCTTACATCCAGACATTGAACCATTGACCGCAACTCTTTCAGTGAGACCATCCAGCCAATTCCTTATCCGCCAAGTGGTCCATCTGTCAAATCCATGTCTCTCCAATTTAGAGACAAGGATGTTGTGTAGGACAGTGTCAAATGCTTTACACAGTGGTATAAATATCCAAAATTAATGTGTGGAAATAGAAAAACAACTTTATTAACACAAAATTCTGCACCAAACAAACAATAAAAAAAACCAAAAACATATGAACAATAAACTATTTACAGCTTAAAGGTTTGAGTACCCAGTTGGGAATTGTCTACACAAAATGTACAACAGTGATTTCCAGAAACAAAGAGAAATAATTTTTTTTTTCCTACACTGCTGGGTATGAGATAAAGACAAGCCCAACCTTGGTTCTCATGGGTTGAGGAAGGCGGCCTGGCACAGGCCTCTGGTTTCCCATAACATGGCAGTTACCTCCCACAGGAGTAAGAGACAGAGAAACATCTGGGTTAGAGAATAACAACTTGTCATGAATATTAATAATGGGATTGTGCTTAATTATACCAATCAATTAGTGTGCTTCTGGTTAGGATGGACAGTGTCCTGCAGAACTTATGTTGCTGAATCAGAATTGGACATGTTTGCCTTGGCTGATAAGCTTAACAGTATAAGAGAACAAGAAGCAAGCTGAGGCGTTTCTGGCACGGATTAGTTTTTTCTTCAGCCCTTCAGCTCCTACAGAGATAAATCCTGCCCCAGAGTTTCTCCCAAGATAAAAGCTTGCATTTGGCCAATACACAAAAGCTGCAGTCACATAATGCTCTTGTTTTCAAGTATCCCAAGATCTAAAGACTTTTAGCACTACCAACCATTTGTTCTGACTGTTCTGACAGATCAGAATGAAAGCTGCAACTTATATCTAGGTTGGCAGAATTAGAGCAGTAGCTTCAAAAGCATTTTTGCAGAGGAGAAAGTTTGAGCCATAGAAAATCTCCAGTTGCCACCATTCAAGAGACAACAAGCTGATAATTCAGCGAACCCTTGGTTTTCTTTTGTGTCCTCTGAGGAGTCAGACCCACCCTTTGACTCTGGTGTAGGAAGCAGCACAGCAAATCTGCTAAAAGACTCTAAGGGCAAAATGTTACCAGAAAGTTTGACTGCACTCCCGGTAATTGTGTAAAATGATGAGAGATCATGGGTGCTGCTGAGTTGGAAAGTAGTTTTCCCACTTACAAAAATCAGTCATGCAATGTGGACATAAAAATAAATATGTTAAATCGTTATTGACAATATTTTTCAACAATCAAGAGCTTCTGCCTGTGAATATCCAAGCCCTGATGGAACCATTGCAAACTTCTTTACCATTGATGATTTTCAAAGATAAATGGCAGGAGAAATGTTAGATAGCCATGATGAACAATTTGAATACCCTCGCTACGCTACTCTCACACGTGTGTCTGCAATACGGAAGGTCCCAAGGAACGGTCCCATATCCAAGCAAAGGAAGCCTGCGACTATAACTGTTTTTGACTCGACTGGAGAAACATCTGCCTGCTGCACCAACCCATCTCAGATCGCATCACAGAGCTGCTTTACTGTTAAAGACTGAAAAATCCTGAATTGGGTGGCCATGTTTAACAGGGTTATTCTATTCTTTCTGTTCAGTTTTGTTTAGTTTCTTTGCAGGGTTTTTTTTCTAAACCAAGTGCCCCCCTGCATGGCTGCAGCAATACTTTGTTCTTCACAGGAGCTGGTGCAAACCGGCGCCGCCCCCACCCACCCGCTCTCCCTCTCTTGTCTTGTAAAAACTGTTCTTCTCTTAAAGGGGTAGTTTGAATTTATACTGTTGAAAGATTGTTTTCGTTTCTTTGCAAGATGCAAATTCTGGTAATGTTTAGAATTAGATTTCAACTATAATAGATCTTAGACTTTAGAAGTTAATGGATAAGATGGTTTTGATATTGCTGGGTGAGATACTGAGAAAGTATGACCTTGGTTCTCACGGGTTGAGAAAGGAGACCTGGCATAGGCCCCTGGCTTTCCCATAACATGGTAGTTAACTCCTCCAGGGAGTAAGAGACAAACATCCAGGTTAGAGAATAACAACTTGTCATGAATATTAATAATGGGATTGTGCTTAATTATACCAACCAATTAGTATGCTTCTGGCTAGGATGAACACCATCCTGCAGAACTTATGTGGCCCAACCAGAATTGGATACATTTGCCTTCGCTAATGAGCTAACAGTATAAAAGTGCGATTCTGTCTCTAATAAACGTTTGACCTATTATTCACCATATTGGTGTTTTCTGTGTTGTTCCGGCCCTGCACGAGATAAAGATGAGCCCAGCANACCAACCAATTAGTATGCTTCTGGCTAGGATGAACACCATCCTGCAGAACTTATGTGGCCCAACCAGAATTGGATACATTTGCCTTCGCTAATGAGCTAACAGTATAAAAGTGCGATTCTGTCTCTAATAAACGTTTGACCTATTATTCACCATATTGGTGTTTTCTGTGTTGTTCCGGCCCTGCACGAGATAAAGATGAGCCCAGCATGATATGCATAAGATTGTTTTGATATGGTAAATGCAAAAGGAGAATACTTTATAGAATAATAGAAGTAATAAATACTGGGTAATTGTCAGTCTTAAGTAAGTAGCTCATAATTGTATTAGAATATGCTAAGTGATTAAGGATTAGAATGGAATATTATAGTGGAAATACAAGTTTGTAGGCATTTTGGTAGAATAAGATGTTTGTAAGTCTGTAAGGTTAATAGTTTTCATTTTAGATTGACAGATCTAAGTTTTTTTCACCTTTTCTTTTTTTGTATGCCATAGCAAAAAAGTCCAGAGAGCTCTATGGATGTAACATCTTTTCCTTTTTGCTTTTTTCAGTTTTGGGTTTCTTTTTTCAGAGTCAACTTAGTGGTATAACTTTAATACAATTTTTTAAAGCATATAGATTTTTTAGCACTACCATAGTTAAGTGTTTAGAACAGAGATATAGTATAGTTTTGGGACTTTTTCTTTCATATCAGTAATAGAATAGGGATTATGTAAAGATTAAAAAATAATGAAAAAAAAAAAACGGGGAAAAAGGAAGGAAAAAAAGGTTTCTGGTACAACATATTGGCAGAGTCGAATGGCAAGGATTAAAAGGTTGTTGGGTTCAGTTTTCACACACACTGAGATTTCACTTGCAGCATGTTAGACTAGTTACTAGTTTGCTATAGCAGAATGCATGGAGAGAGATGATGCTTTTAGAAGATGCCTTGATACAGACTATTGCAGCTATTAAAAAAGGTACCATCACACCTATGCAGTTGAGTCACAGTGCAATCATGAAGTATAGGAAGAAGAACAGACAGCAAACCTACCTACACAGCATATGATAAAGAAGTATTTTCTGTAATACTGCAACATAGCTAATATAACTGCTTATGCTAACTTGACACCTTTGGCTTTTGGGAACAGAAAAGGAGGAATTATTTAGATACATCACACATAGAGGTTCAGCCTAGAAAATTTGAATAGATCTATTGCTGTAGGGAAGGTATGTGTGTGTTTGTTTTGCCTACAGGTCTTCGATGGATATCAGCTTGTGGTGTTTGGCCTGCTTTACACAGTGAGCAAAAGTCTTGCTCAGGATGGCCATACAGATATCACGGCAAGAAATCAAGACGTATTTTGGGATATGGGTGTTGTTAATCTTAACATCGGACATTGTAAGTTATTAGTGTAAACAAGCAAGGAGAAATGCATATGCATTGCAAATGTTATTCTAGAAGTTACTTTTGCACGCTTTGCTAACTGGTTTAATGCACAAGCTTTCAGCAATTATTTTAGGAGAAATGGGCAACGCTACAAATAGGATACCAGCTCAAGGTAAGTGGGAACAGCTGCCTTATTGGTCGCCTGTATAGTAATGTCTAGAGTGCTGTGCTTTATTATCTTTGCAGAAGGGCCCCTGCAACAGGTAATAAACACTGCATTCTTTTTCTTTAAAGCAAAAAAGGGGGAATTGCTGGGTGTGAGATAAAGACAAGCCCGACCTTGGTTCTCACAGATTGAAGAAGGTGGCCTGGCACAGGCCTCTGGTTTCCCATAACATGGTAGCTACCTCCCACAGGAGTAAGAGATAGAGAAACATCTGGGTTAGAGAATAACAACTTGTCATGAATATTAATAATGGGATTGTGTTTAATTATACCAACCAATTTGTGTGCTTCTGGTTAGGATGGACAGCGTCCTGCAGAACTTATATTGCCAAATCAGAATTGGGCACATTTGCCTTGGCTGATAAGCTTAACAGTATAAGAGAACGATCCTGTCTCTAATAAAGGTTAAGACGAACCCAACACTACACACGGTTCAAAACTGGAAAGTGAGGAACAGCAATTGCTCTTCCAGCACCAAGATGGACTCCTTTTGTTCTCAGAGATACTGGCAGGAAAACCAGAGACTCCAATAAATCAATAGCCAAATTTATTCACAAAGTAGTATCTGATAGTTGGAGCACTGTGTCAGGATAATAATCAAGGAAATTATAATCCCAAATTGTGTTCTCAGTGCAACCACAACGCCAAGGAGCTGAGGATGCTGCCAAACCAAAAGTAGAATTAGGAGCTGCATGCCCTTGAGCACATAGTCAGCAGCACAGAATCAGGGGTGCAGGCAGGCAGAGAGGTAGAGCCCAAAGCAAGCAAGTGTAGTTTTCCCAGAGCAGACCTATTTACTCACCTTTCGAGACAAAACAGACCACTGGCAGAAAAGACATTTGAAACTTAGCCAAAACAGGGCACCAGCACCAAAGACAAGCCTGGGCCACTCTAAGTGTGTACCTTTGTCTCCAGACCCTTTTGTCTGTCTTCCCCCTCTCCTCCAGACTCTAAAGAGGGGGGAGGAGAAAGGGGCTTTGTGGTGAAACATGTTTGGGCTTGTTTTGCTCTGGCAAGACACACAGGTCCAGGTAGAAGACACCAGTTCTTCCCTTATCCATCAGTGCTGTAACCCCATTGCAGAAGGCCAGCAAATTTGTCAGGCATGATTTGCCCTTAGTAAGCCATGTTGACTGTCACCAATCATGTCCTTATTTTCCATGTGCCTTTTTTTTCAGTCAAGAAAAGAAGTCTCGGGGGAGACCTTATCCCTCTACAGCTCCCTGAAAGGCAATTGTAGATGTCATTGTCAGTCTCTTTTCCCAGGTAACAAGTGATAGGATGAGAGTAAATTGTGCCAAGGGACGTTTATATTGACTATAAGGTCAAATTTCTTAACTGAAAGGGTTATCAAGCACTGGAACAGCTGCCTAGAGATGTGGTGGAGGCATTGTCCCTGGAGTTATTTAAAAGAGGTATACATGTGGTCCTTAAGGACATGGTTTAGTGTTGGACTTCACAGAATTACTGAATGTATCTGGTTGGAAGAGACCTCAAAGATCATCCAGTCCAACCTTTGACCCAGTACTGAAGGGTCAACTATAAACCATGTCCTCAAAGCACCAATTCCATACACTGCTCGAACACCCCCAGGGATGGTGATTCCACCACTGCTCTGGGAACATTTCAATGTTTGATGGAACAAACCCTTTTGGTGAAGAAGTATTTCCTAATATCCAGCCTAAACCTCCCCTGGCACATCTTGCAACCATTTCCTCTAGTCCTGTCACTTGCCATCAAGTGACCCCCCTCCTCTCTCCAACCTCTCTTCAGGTAGTTGTGAAGAGCAATAAGGTCTCCCCTGAGCCTCCTCTTCTCCAGTCTGAACAACCACAGCTCCTTCAGATGTTCCTTGTAGGTCAGACTTGGTAGTGTTAGGTTAATGGTTGAAGTGATAAAGACCTTTCCCAGCCTAAACGATTCTAAGATTGTATGATTCTATGAAAATGTTCCAAAAGCAGCCTTGATAGTACTGAAATGACTTCTTACAATGCAGATTCAAGAAGAGTCAAATTAATCTTTCATATTTTAATTGTATTCAAAGGGATTATTTTCTTTCTGTTGTGATTATTCTAATTTTTCTTTTTTGCAGTGTAAAAACAATCAGGGCATAACATTCTTTTCCACTACAGTTTCTTTGCATCATCCTTGCAATGTAAAGTATCCTTAGTATAAATCAGAATTAGGTTGCCAACCAGCAGAAACCTCCTTAAGATTTGAACAGGCAAAACTAATTGTGAGCAAATCTTCTGTACAAATGGTGAGAACAAAGAATGTTGTGTTAAGGGCAAGATCCTGATGTTTGTCTGTCTCAGAGTCTAGGACTCTTGCTCAAACAATTTGGCAAAATTAATATTCACCTCTCAAGGATCCCAGTAAGAACTTGCTCTGACACAAGTTCAGAAAGTTAAGGCACTTAAATGATTTAATTGTTCAAAGCAACAGATATAACAGATTCAGGATTGCTGTGATAAATGCACTAACTTCAAGATGATCACAGGTTAATAAATTCAAAATCAGAGGCACAAACTTTGCAACAGCTCTAATATAAAATAGAAACACAGCAAATGTTAAGCCTTGTATTGAAGGTGCAATTCTCACCAAGAATGGTGTTCCTGTCTTGGGTGGAGGAAAAGGAGCACAGCCCGTTGGCTGTCCTGCACCCTTCCCTTGATGGCCTGGTACCTCTGCCAGTGGCATGCACATGCCCCAGTGCCAGAGGTGGTATTCTGAGATGTCCCTCTTATGGGTTTTATACCCCCAGCCCAGGTTGTCCCCACCGTTGTGACCTGACCTCAGAGGAAGGGTTCGTGGCAGGTTCTTTAAGGATACCTAAGGAGTGAGTGTGGCAAATTGGCAATTAACTGGTTACAAGTTAGTGCAGATGACTTTGATCATATAGTGGGTCTTAAGGAAGGAAAGATTATTACCTAGTATGTGCCAGAGGGAGAAAACATTGTAAAGGGTTAAGCCCACCTGGGACCCCCTGCCTCTTCCCAAAAGATGGTTTGACCCCTACCCAGGTGGGTCCCTCCTCACAAGGGATGGTTTGACCCTTTTCTCCCAGGTATCATGGTTAGACACTCCCACTTCCTGCTAGGATTTGGACTATAAAGGGGGGCACCCAGCCCCTCCTCGCTCTCTCTCTCCCCTCTTCGCCGCACTGCTGGAGGCTGTGCCTGCCATTCCCAACCGCTCATCCACGTGCTCAACAAACCCACCGTGTGGAAACTGCCATCACCCTTTTCTCTCGCCTGGAATGGGGACTGTCCTTCTGCATTTAAGAACCGTTCTTGCAACCTGCTTCTCCTTCAGCACCACCAAGCTGCTGGATCTCAGTTTAGGACTAAAAAAACCCCCTGCCACGGTTGTATTTTTTCCCTTTTCCCCTTCTCCCGGGTTTTCTGTATCCCTTCCCTCTCTTCCACACCGTTGCACTCTCATTTTCCCCTTCCTCCTGCCTCCTGTAAAAGAAACCCCCTTTTCCCTTTTATTTATTGTTAAAAGTTTCCTCATACCCATTTTCACTTCCAAACCAATTTGAGTTTTCATTTGGGCTTTTGGGCTCGGGGTAGCTTGGCTTTAAACCAATACATCATAATTGGTGCCCAACGTGGGGCTAATATTTTGATTTTGTTTCTGGATGGGATTTGGAAGTGAAAATGGATGTGCTGAAGGTGTTGACTATCCAGGCTGTGGGTTGGTTGTTCTGGACATGGGCATATAAATTAATAACATATCATATAGTATGGTTTGTTATAGACATGGTAGTGGAATATTGCAGAGCTTTGCCAGTCAGGATGTATATGTTTTTAGTGGATTATGTTGGCAATTTTACCAGGACTGGGAATATGTCTGAGGTTTGGAATCACTCTGCAAATATGTGCTATGACATGGATCCGGGAGCCAAAGGCTTTGACTTGTGGTATCTAATAGTCGTATTTTCACTGGGTCTAAATCTAGCTCAGGCAGGGGCTATTGCTTTTCTTGCATGGAGAGCATGGCACCCGCGGGTGGTCACCGTGTGGAAAATTTTAAAAACAAGAATTATGGGGGGGCAGAGTGACTGCTGTTGCCACTGCAGCTGCCGTTTCAGCAGCGTTGCTGAGAGGCGAGCTGAAGCCTCTCGTAGCAGCCACGGAGCGTCCAGCGCCGGGAGAGCCAACTCCAGCTGGAGTATTGCCGGCGCCATGACACCGGCCTGCGGGGGCGTGGCCAGCGGTAGCGTGACCCCGCCCACTGCGGCAGACGGATCGAATCCACACAGACTCTCTATAGCTCCTATTACTATGAGAAGAATGAAGCTCCAAGCCCCCAAATCTGCAAACCACACAGCAGCAGGCACCAGCGCAGCATCACAGGGCAATAATAGTGACTCTGAAATCATAACCATTTCAAGCATTCCTCACAAAGAGATCAGAGACACAAGACAGGACTAGATACTCTCTCAAATGGACAACTGCTGCTGGCCTGGCTCCTGCACTGCAGATGCTGTTCAGCTGGATCAGAGCAAGGCAAAACAACTCGGGTCCTTGTCAAGGGATGGGGGAGTGGATAAGGAGCTGGGGAGGCTGGATGGGACCCAAGCACTCTGGGCTAGGCTTCCTGCAGCCATAAGATCAAGGTACCTCACAAAGGAGGACATGGTATACCACCCCTTTAAGTGGTCTGACATGGAACAGAGGATTGCATGCCTCAGGCAGATGGCGGTTCGAGAAATAATTTATGGAGGCAACCACATGCCTGTGGACCCTGAGGACATTAGAATGAAGCCAGCCCTCTTGAAGAGACTGGCCCAAGGTGCACCCCGGGACTATGCTCACACTCTGGGAGGGCTGCTCCTGGAGAGGGACCCTAATAATCTCCCAACCATAAGGGAATTTGTGGGGGACCTCAGGCAGTTTGAGGACAGCATGACCCGTAAAGCCCTGGTATCAGCTGTTCAGACCCTCACCAGAGATATGGACGAGCTCAAGTCCACAGTCTCTGAGCTCAGGAGGGGAGAGGATGCTTGCCTCTCACCCTCTGAGTGGGTTCAAGTGTTAGCTGTCAGGAACACCCATCGGCATGCCCCTGCCCCTCCCCGTAGAAGGCCAAGCCAAGCCCAGCAGGGAACATCCAGGAGCTCGCTATAGAAGACTCTGTGTCGCCATGGTGAGAACATGGACAGATGGCATGGCCATCCCACTTCAGCCCTGTGGGCTAGGGTCAAAGAGTTACAGGGTACTGGTAATGGGAATAACTCTAGGAAGGAGGTGGCTCCGGTGTCACAGAGGCAGGCCCCTAGCCTGAGGGGTGGTGACACAAATAGCTTTAGCCTATGCACATCTTGTGGGAACCACCTCCAGCATTAGAGGTGCCCTGTCTCCAGCCAGGCAGAGGGCAGGGATAACAGGATATACTGGGACGTGTTTGTAAAATGGCCTGGCACCACAGGGGTAGTGAAGCATAGGGCTCTGGTGGATACAGGTGCACAATACACCTTGATACCCTCCAGCCACAGGGGGTCAGAGCCCATAACCATATCGGGGTTACAGGGGGGTCACAGCATCTGACTGTAGTGAAGGCTGAGATTAGCCTCACCGGGAATGTGTGGAAGAAGCATCCCATAGTGACTGGTCCTGATGCACCTTGCATACTTGATATGGACTTTCTGTGGGAGGGTTACTTCAAAGACCCAAAAGGATACAAGTGGGTGTTTGGAATAGCAGCTGTAGAGACTGTCGCTGAGGAACAGCTGTCTATCCTGTCCGGCCTTTCGGATGAACCTTCTGCAGTTGGAAAGGACAAGGTGGAAGATGTACAAGTACCAATTGCTTCTCGAGTGGTACACAGAAAGCAATACCGGACTAACAGGGATTCTCTGCTGCCCATTCTCCAGCTGATCCGTGAGCTGGAGAAGCAGGATGTCATCACAAAGACTAGCTC
>VWZI01002564.1:13946-26900 GCA_013396835.1 Psilopogon haemacephalus | reverse complement strand
GAATAGAATAGAATAGAATAGAATGGAATGGAATGGAATAGAATAGAATAGAATAGAATAGAATAGAATAGAATAGAATAGAATAGAATAGAATAGAATAGAATAGAATAGAATAGAATAGAATAGAATAGAATAGAATAGAATAGAATAGAATGACCCAGGTTGTAAGAGACCTCCAAGCTCATCCAGCCCAACCTATCCCCCAGCCCTATCCAATGGCACTCAGTGCCCATCCAGGCTTTGCTTGAACACCTCCAGGGCTGGGGACTCCACCACCTCCCTGGGCAGCCGATTCCAATGCCAATCACTCTCTCTTTGCTTAGGGGGATATAAAACCAAGCAGCAATAATAAAGATAGGTGTGCTGGTTTGAGTCTATTTGGAATGTTTTAACAAGAGAAGTTAGATTGCCCATGGGTTTTGCTTAGGGCATAGGAAAAGAAGAAGCAATGATAAAGAGAGGTGTGCTGGTCTGAGGCTAATTGGAATATTTTAATGGGAGAAATTAGATTGGAGGCTGTGAAAAGAAAATAATAGTGATGTCTATGCTACTCATTGGTTTTAAAATAGAATAGAATAGTAGAATGGAACATAATAGAATAGGATGGAACGGAATAGAATAGAATAGAATAGAATAGAATAGAATAGAATAGAATGAAATAGAGTGGAATAGAACAGAATAGAATCAGCCAGGTTGGAAGAGACCTCCAAACTCATCCAGTCCAACCTATTCCCCAGCCCTATCCAATGGCACTAAGTGTCCCCATCCAGTCTCGTCTTGAACACCTCCAGGGAGCACATTCCAGTGCCAATCACTGTCTTTTTGCTTAGTGGATATGTAAACAAGCAGCAATAATAAAGCTAGGTGTGCTGGTTTGAGGTTAATTGGAATATGTTAATGAGGGAAATTAGATTAGAGGCTGTGAAAAGAAAACACTGTAGATGACTGCTTCGCTTACAGGTTTGCTGAGATGTCTAAAAGCAAGGACATAAGCATAGATAAAGCAGTCTGCAGAGTCTGTTGGTGTCTGCATTTCTCCCTGGCTTCTGCTTGGATCTGTGTAGCCCAACTAATCATTCTGAGAGGGAATTTAATGAATGTTTCTAAATATCTGAGGCTGGGGGTCAGGAGGTGGGGAACAGGCTCTGCTCACTGCTCCCTGCCATAGGCCCAGGAGCAATGGATGGAAGCTGCAGCACAGGAGGTTGCAGCTCAACACAAGAGGCAACTTCTTGCCCCTGTGGGTCCCAGATAAGTGGCACAGGCTGCCCCGAGAGGTTGTGGAGTCTCCTTGTGTGGAGCCTTTGCAGCCTCTGTCTGGATGTGTTGCTGTGTGCCCTGAGCTAGCTTGGATGCTCCTGCTCTGGTGGGGGGGGTGGACTGGAGGAGCTCTTTGGGTCCCTTCCAACCCCTGACATCCTGTGAGCCTGGGATCATGGGATGTGCTGACTTGAGACCATCCTGTCACCCAAGGTGATAAACCTCATGAGCCCCAGATTGCAGGCAAATGCTTTGTTAGGGAAGAGTGTGGGAGCAGTGAGGGAAGCGACAGAAGGATCTGTAAGGATGAGGCTGTTATCAGTAAAATAAAGGAAGGACTCAATGCTTGGATCCCCAAACTTTTCAACTGGAAGAGCAAAACCTCCCTGCCAACATGTGGGGCTGCTACCTACTCTTTGCTTCCTGAGCTACAAGGCTGAGGAGGAGGGCAGGTGGCTTGGCAGTGCTCTACTTTGTGTGGCTTCTTTGGCAGGCTGAATTAAAGCTCAGCAATCCTTTGTGCCTCAGATTTGTGCATGGGAAGCCTTAGCTGCAGACATGGCTAAGTGAGCTGAAAGAGACCTCCCAGCCTACCCAAGGCTGCTGCTCCTCTGCTTGTGATTTGGACATGAGGGAAATGTTTGGATGATCAGCACAAGCCTGGGGGCTGGGAGAGATCCCTGGAGCCCTCCAACTGCACTTTTTGAACATGAGAATTTCAGCTGAAAGGTGAAACCTTTTGTGGTCCCTAAGAGCCTCAGGAGCTTTGAAACCAAAAGGCTTTGATGCAGTTTGACTGCAAGAGAATCCCTCTTTGAGCTGAAGGTGGACCCAAATGACATCGGGAGGCACCTTTCAGCCTGGCTCTTCCTGTTAGTTTAGGAAGTGATTCATAGATTCAAGGAATGGTTTGGGTTGGAAGGGATCTTAAAGCTCATCCAGGTCCAGCCCCTCTGCCATGGGCAGGGACAGCTCCCACTAGCTCAGGTTGCTCAAGATCCCACCCAGACTGGCTCTTCCTGTTAGTTTAGGAAGTGATTCATAGATTGAAGGAATGATTTGGGTTGGAAGGGACCATAAAGCTCATCCAGGTCCATCTCCCTCTGCCATGGGCAGGGACAGCTCCCACTAGCTCAGGTTGCTCAAGGTCCCATCCAGCCAGGCTCATTCTATTAATTTAGGAAGTGATTAATAGATTCAAGGAATGGTTTGGACTGGAAGGGACCATAAAGCTCATCCAGGTCCATCTCCCTCTGCCATGGGCAGGGACAGCTCCCACTAGCTCAGGTTGCTCAAGGTCCCATCCAACCTGACCATAGTTTTACCAATCCATGTAGCAGCTCAAAGTTAAAGCACCTGGACTGCTGGAAAAAAAAAACCCAAACCCAACCAAAATCAAACCTAACAACCCCTCCTAACCCCAAACAAAAGCCTTTAGCTCCTTTAAGATCAGAGTGTTCTTTCCACCATTAATGCTTTGTAGCTGCAAAATTCAGGGCCATAAACTGTGTGCAGATTGTTGAAAGCAAGCAATGGGCTGTAAAGGCACGAGGGAAGGGACAGAAAAGTCATAAACCATTCTAATTCAGCAATGTTTTCTGAGCAGCCACCTACCTTGGAAGATTTCCTGTTCTCAGCCTCTTTCCTGCTGACTTTCTGGGATCTTTTAGTTAGATCTTCAAAGAGAACAGCACAACATCATATTAAATCTGTTTTGCTTCCAGCCTTTGTCAAAAGTCCCTCCCCAGCTCTCCTCTAGCTCCCTTCAGCTGCTGGAAGGCAGCTCTAAGGTCTCCCTGGAGCATTCTTCTTTCCAGGTTGAACAGCCCCAAATCTTCCAGCCTGTCCCCATAGGGAAGGTTCTCCAGCCAGATCCCAGCATGTCAGGGGTTGGAAGGGACCTTCATGGATCTTTGAGTCCTACCCTTGCCAGAGCAGGAGCATCCAAGCTAGCTCAGGGCACACAGCAACACATCCAGACAGAGGCTGCAAAGGCTCCACACAAGGAGACTCCACAACCTCTCTGGGCAGCCTGTGCCACTGCTCTGGGACCCACACAGCCAAGAAGTTGCCTCTTGTGTGGAGCTGCAACCTCCTGTGCTGCAGCTTCCATCCATTGCTCCTTGGTCTGTCCCAGGGAGCAGTGAGCAGAGCCTGACTCTTACAGCCAAGAATTTATTCCTCACCTTGAGGTGGAACCTCCTGTGCTGCAGTTTCCGTCTATTGCTCTTTGTCCTATCCCAGGGCAAAAGTGGACAGTTTGTCCCCTCCCTCTTGTTCTTCAGGCCTCATATCTATAAACATTCATTCAATCCCCTCTCAGCCTTCTCTTCTGCAGACTAAGCAGCCCCAGGTCCCTCAGCATCTCCTCCTCTGGCAGTGCTGCAGTCCCCTCAGCATCCTCNCCTGGATGCTGTGGCTGTGCTGTGGCTGCAGCCCTGCCTGCTGCAGAGGCAGTGGTGGAGTGGAGCAGCAGTGCTGCAGCACGGTGCCACCAGCTCCTTCCGAGCAGGCAGCTGAGCCTGCTGCACGCCTGCTTCATCTGCCACCCACCGGCAGGCTTTTACTGACCTACGATGGAGATGGGTGGGAGGTCTGAGAGATTGACTCTGTTGCCCTTGGAGGGGTTGCATTCTGTCTTCTCCTCAATGGCCAGGTGCGAGTCGGCAGCTCGGAGCAGGCTGCAGCACAGCAGCAGGCTCAGGAGGAGGTTCCTGCTTTCCATCNAGGTTCCTGCTTTCCATCCTGGGGAGGGAAAATTCCACTGGCATGAAAACCAGAGCTGGGCAAAACCTGTTCGTCAGGGAAGAAGCAAGGACAGAGCTCAGCAATGGTTTTCTGTCGTCTTGTGCAGCTTTACCTTCCAGTATCTGAAGGGGGCTACAGGAGGGCTGGGGAGGGACAGTTCACAAGGTCTGGTAATGACAGGACGAGGGGGAATGGGTTCAAACTGGCAGAGGGGAGATTGAAATGGGATGTTAGGAGCAAGTTCTTCATAGTGAGGGTGGTGAGACACTGGCACAAGTTGCCCTGGGAGGTTGTGGAGCACAGAAGCACAGAATGTGATCAAAGATCACATTCTGTGCTTCTGTGCTCCACAACCTCCCTGGAGGTGTTCAAGGCCAGGCTGGATGAGGTCTTGAGCTTCCTGATCTAATGGGAGGTGTCCCTGCCTGTGGCACAGGGGGGTTGGAACTGGACGAGCTTTGAGGTCTTTTCCAACCTAAACCATTCAATGATTCTACTTTTTAACAAGTCTTTGGTTTCAGGGAGCTACTGGAGAGTGTTCCATGGAGGAGAATCATAGAATCAGCCAGGCTGGAAGAGAGCTCCAAGATCATCCAGCCCAACCTAGCATCCAGCCCTATGCAATCAGCTAGAGCATGGCACTAAGTGCCCCATCCAGGCTTTTACTGAACACCTCCAGGGATGGGGACTCCTCCCTCTCTACTCATCCCTAGTTAGACCACACCTAGAATACTGTGCACAGTTATGGGATCTCCAGTTCAAGAGGGACAGGGAACTACTGGAGAGTGCTCAAAAGAGGAGAGTGAGGCCAGAGGCTCTCCTCCCTCTCTACTCATCCCTAGATAGACCACACCTAGAATACTGTGCACAGTTATGGGATCTCCAGTTCAAGAGGGTCAGGGAACTACTAGAGAGTGCTCAAAGGAGGAGGGTGAGGCCAGAGGCTCTCCTCCCTCTCTACTCATCCTTAGTTAGACCACACCTGCAGTGCTGTGTACAGTTATGGGATCTCCAGTTCAAGAGGGACAGGGAACTACTGGAGAGTGCTCAAAGGAGAAGAGTGAGGCCAGAGGCTCTCCTCCCTCTCTAATCATCCCTAGTTAGACCACACCTAGAATACTGTGCACAGTTATGGGATCTCCAGTTCAAGAGGGACAGGGAACTACTGGAGAGTGCTCAAAGGAGAAGAGTGAGGCCAGAGGCTCTCCTCCCTCTCTAATCATCCCTAGATAGACCACACCTAGAATACTGTGCACAGTTATGGGATCTCCAGTTCAAGAGGGACAGGGAACTACTGGAGAGTGCTCAAAAGGAGGAGAAAATGCCATCAGTTACTGCAGTGATTTGTTGGTGTTGGTCAGAGTGCACCAGAGAGACTCCTGCAGTGCTTGTTGTGGTCTGTTAAGTTTCTGTGCAGTTTTAACTTGAACACTTTGAAGCTGCAGAACTTCAGGCTCTACCCTCCTGACTGCCCTAGAATCTTACACTCACAGAATGGTTTGGGCTGGAAGGGACATTTCAAGGTCATCCACTCCAACCTCCCTGCAGTCAGCATCTGCAACCAGAGCAGGAGGCTCAAAGCCCCAGACAACCTGACCTGCAATGGTTCCAGGCATGGGACATCTCCCACCTGTCTGGGTAACCTGGGCCACTGTATCACCACCTTCAAGTGTAGAAAATTTCTTCCCTCTATCTGCTCTAAATCTCTTTCTTTTAGTTTCAAACCATTACCTCTGGTCCTGTGACAACAGGCACTGCTAAAGTCTCTTCTCCCAGGTGACCTTATTGTGGCCTTCCAGGATCTGAAGGGGGCTACAAAAAAAGCTGGGGAGGGACTTTTGAGGCTATCAGGGAGTGCCAGGACTAGGGGGGATGGAGCAAAGCTGGAGGTAGGGAGTTCAGACTGGATGTGAGGAGGAAGTTCTGTAGCATGAGAGTGGTGAGAGGCTGGAATGGGTTGCCCCTGCCAGGAGGTGTTTGGGGCCAGATCCCTGGAGGTGTTTTTGGCCAGGCTGGCAGAGGCTGTGGGCAGCCTGCTCTAGGGTAGGGTGTCCCTGGGCATGGCAGGGGGGTTGGGACTGGCTGATCCTTGTGGTCCCTTCCAGCCCTGACTGATTCTAGGATCCTATTACTGCACCACCTCCCTGGGCAGCCTGTTCCAGAGCCTGATGGAAAACATCTCCCATTGTTCAGCGTAAGGAAGCAGCTGGAGATGATAATTTTGTCTCCAGAATTGGACACATGCCTGCCAGGCAGTCTGAGGTGCCACTTCTCATATTCAAAAGTAACACAGATTAAAAAAAAAAAAACAACAAAAAACCCAAAAGAAATCCCAACAAAGCCAAACCCCTAATCCAAAGCCAGATCGAACTACACCTTCCTAAAAACTACCCAGAGCGATGCTGCCTGCAAAGCAAAGGGTTGGATCCTTGCCCTGTCCTCCTGGTGGGTGTCAGCTGCCATAAGTGAGGAGGCAGTGACGTTTAAGAGTAGAAATGGAGTGTAGGAACAGACGCACTTAGGCACTAACTGATGTCAGAAGCAGCAGCTCTGAACAATGGGAGCTGTTCTCCAGCAGAAAAGGCCCAGAGGAGCAGGCATTTCCCTGCCTATTTGTGGTGCTCAGTGGGAAGGAGCTGCCTCTTGCCAGCTGCCTGCTTGCAGAGCTGTTGTGCTTCTCACTCCGTGTTTGCAGTGGGTCTGGGAGGGACGACTCAGCTGATCCAGCAGAGCTCTTGAGACAGTAGCTGGAGGGTCTGAAAGAGCAGTGAGCTGCTGGATGTCTAGGGCAGAGCAAAGCTGTGCTCAGTCTGCGATTGCTGCCTTCACTTTGGGGCTCCCCACTTGAAGAGGGACAGGGATCTGCTGGAGAGGGTCCACTGGACGGCCATGAGGATGATGAGGGGACAAGGGGGAACTTTAATATAGAGGGTCCAGTGGAGGGCTATGAGGATGATGAAGAGACAAGAGGGAACTTTAGTATAGAGGGTGCAGTGGAGAGCTATGAGGATGATGAAGGGACAAGAGGGAACTTTAATATAGAGGGTCCAGAAGAGGGCTATGAGGATGATGAAGAGACAAGAGGGAACTTTAGCATAGAAGGTCCAGTGGAGGGCTATGAGGATGATGAAAGGACAAGAGGGAACTTTAATATATTTTTTTTTCTCCTCTGGAGACTTTTAAAGCCTGTCTGGATGTGTTCCTGTGTGACCTGCCCTGGGTGATGATGCTTTGGCAGGGAGGGGGTGGACTCAATCACCAGAGGGCCCTTCCAACCCCTTTGACTCTGTGATTCTATGGCAAAACAGCTCAAAAATACTGTGTTCAGTTTTGGGCTCCCCAGCTGCAGAGGGACAGGGATCTGCTGGAGAGGCTCCAGGGGAGGGCTGTGAGGATGCTGAGGGGACTGCAGCAGTGGCTGGGGAGGAGAGGCTGAGGGACCTGGGGCTGCTTAGACTGCAGAAGAGAAGACTGAGAGGGGATTGAATCAATGTTTGTAAGTGTGTGAGGGCTGGGGGTGAGGAGGGGGGGGACAGGCTCTGCTCACTGCTCCCTGCCATAGGCCAAGGAGCAATGGATGGAAGCTGCAGCACAGGAGGTTGCAGCTCAACACAAGAGGCAACTTCTGTTGCTGTGTGGGTCCCAGAGCAGTGGCACAGGCTGCCCAGAGAGGTTGTGGAGTCTCCTTGTGTGGAGCCTTTGCAGCCTCTGTCTGGATGTGTTGCTGTGTGCCCTGAGCTAGCTTGGATGGTCCTGCTCTGGCAGGGTGGGGGTGGACTGGAGGAGCTCTTTGGGTCCCTTCCAACCCCTGGCATCCTGTGAGCCTGGGATCTACAGGCTTAAACAAGCAGCCAAGTCCATAGTGACCAAATGGTCTGACTGCTTCTACATCAGGCTGTAGACCTCACCTGGGTTTCACTGCTTCATTCTTACCCAAACCAAATGAGAAAGTGTTTGGCAATTTGCTGCTCTACTTTTGTCTTACTTCAAGTTCTAGGAACCGGAATCGTCTAAACCTTACTCCTTTCTCTGGACATCATAGAGTCATGGAATTGTTTGGGTTAGCAAAGTCCTCTGAGATCATCCACCCCAACCATCAACCCAACCCCACCATGCCCACTAAACCCTGTCCCCAAGCACCATGGCCACACCTTTCTTCAACACCTCCAGGCATGGGGACTCCACCACCTCCCTGGGCAGCCTGTGCCAATCCCTGACCACTCTTGCAGCAAAGAACTTTTCCCTCATCTCTGACCTAACCCTCCCCTGGTACAATTTGAGGTCACTTCCCCTCCTCTCACCTGATCTTGACTCAAATCTCACTGAATGTGTTAGATTAGAAAAGACCTTCAGGATCATCGAGTCCAATCCTCAGTTTCACACTGACAAGTCTTGACTAAACCAAATCCCTCAGCACAACCTCTCATCACTGTGGTTGGAAAGGAGCACCAGGATCTCCTCTCAGGGAGCTGTAGAGAGTAATGAGGTCTCCCTCAGCCTCCTCTTCTCCATACTAAACACCCCCAGCTCCCTCAGCTGCTCCTCACCAGACCTGTTCTCCAGACACTTCTCTGAACCTGCTGCAGCCCCTCAGAGTCCTTCTGGGAGTGAGAGTCCCAAAACTGAACCAGTGCTGAGCATAGGACAACCATGAGAGGATGCTGTAGGAGACAGTGTCCAATGCTTCACCAAGGTCCAGGCAGACAAGATCCACAGCCTGTCCCTCACCCACCAGGTGGGTCACCTCACTGTAGAAGGAGATCAGGTTCATCAAGCAGGACCTGCCCTTCGTGAGCCCATGCTGGCTGTGCCTGTTCACTTGGCTGCCCTGCCTGTGCTGTGTGTTGGCACCTGCTCCATCACCACCTTCCTTGGCACTGAGGGCAGAGTGGCAGGTCTGTAGTCCTCTGTGTCCTCCTTCCAGCCCTTCTTGTACTCGAGTGCCAACCTCCAGTCCCAGTTGGGATTTCCCCAGTTAGCCAGGACTGCTGGGAAAGGATGGAAACTGCTTGAGGGAGTCCAAAGCAGAGCCACAAAGATGCTGAAGGAAACTGAACATCTCTGTTAGGAGGAGAGCCTGAGGGAGCTGGAGCTGTGCTGCTGGGAGAGGAGGACACTGAGAGGTGACCTCAGCAATGGTTATAAAGATGTGCAGGTGAGTGGCAGGAGGTTGGAGCCAGCTCTGCTGGGTGATGCCCAGTGACAGGACAAGGGACAATGGGTGGAAGCTGAGGAATAGGAAGTTTCATGTAAAGATGAGGAGGAATTTTTTTCCCTGTGAGGGTGCCAGAGCCCTGGAGCAGGCTGCCCAGGGGGGTTGTGGAGGTATTCAAAACCCACCTGGATGTGTTCCTGTGTGATCTGCTCTAGGTGACCCTGCTCTGGCAGAGGGGTTGGACTGGATGAGCTTTGGAGGTGCCTTCCAGCCCCTGACATTCTGTGATTCTGTGAAAGCAGCCTGCTGAGCACTTCCAGCAGCTCTCTCAGTACCACCGTGGGCTTTCAGAAGGTGGAAAACCAGGAAAATGTCTTTGTTTGAAGGCCAGGAAGGAGGAAGCTGTGAATCTGCTGCTGCCCAACGTTCCCTTGCAGAGAAACAACTCTATGAAGTGTTTATAACCACATTAGCTTGTGACAGCTCACACATTGTCCTAATTAAGAGACATCCCTTTGTTTTTTTCTTCCCCCTGACTTGTCCTTCTGCTTCCTTCCTGTGCAAGCTCCATAGACATGGACACAGGAGCTTCCCTCCTGAGGTTCACAGCAGAGCTTCTCTTGTCTTAGGACTTGTTCTGCTTGTACACTCAGGAGCAGTTTGGCTTTTCTGTTACAGCTAAGACATCTGAGAGGTGAAGTTATTTCTGCTGTTAGTGGGATTTGGGCTGAGAGAGCAGCTTCAGAAATCCACTGGGCAACCAAAACTCCTGATGAGAATGGTAATGTGATATTTAAGAGCGAGGCTTCATTTGTCTTCGATGGTAAAAGGGGAATAAAACAGTTCCCTGGCTTTTCCTGCTCATTATTGAGATGGTAAAAGGGAAAGAAATTAATTCCCTGTTTTTTTTTTTGTTTTTTTTTTTTTCCCCTGCTGATTAATATCAAGATGGTAAAATGAGATGGAAAAGCAATTCCTTGGTTTTACCTGCTGATTGATATTTAGAAGGCAAAAGGGAAAGAAAGCAATTCCCTGGCTTTACCTGCTGATTAATATTAAGATGGTAAAAGGGAAAGAAATTAATTCCCTGGATTTTCCTGATGATTAAGATGGTGAAAAGGAAAGAAAGGAATTCCCTGGCTTTTCCTGCTGATTGATATTGAGATGGTAAAAGGGAAAGAAAGGAATTCCCTGGATTTTCCTGATGATTAAGATGGTGAAAAGGAAAGAAAGGAATTCCCTGGCTTTTCCTGCTGATTGATATTGAGATGGTAAAAGGGAAAGAAAGGAATTAATTTGGCTTTTTCTGCTGATTAGTATTAAGATGGTAAAAGGGAAAAAAGCAATTATCTGGCTTTACCTGCTGATTAATATTGAGAGGGTAAAAAGGAAAGAAAGGAATAATCTGGCTTTTCCTGCTGATTGATATTGAGGTGGTAAAAGGGAAAGAAAGGAATTATCTGGCATTTCCTAGTGATTAAGATGGTAAAAGGGAAGGAAAACAATTCCCTGGCTTTTTCTGCTGATTACTATTAAGGGGGTAAAAGGGAAAGGAAGGAATTCCCTGGCTTTTTCTGCTGATTGCTATTAAGAGACATGCTGGAAAACCAGAGGACAGAAAACATCCACAGTGGTGGTGACAGAACTGGAAGGAGAGCCACATGCTACCTATTTGCAGTGTGAGGAAAGCAAAGTGAGTAATGAGGGAGGTGTAGTGCTGGTGGAGGCTCCTGCGGTGCAGGAACATGCCTGGAGGATGGGGCACAGCTGTGGGGAGCAGACTCGGTGATCAATCCAGGATGTTAATGGCTGAGAGCCTGCTGGGGCCCCAAGCCAGGTCTGCAGCCTCTTCCCCGGTGCTGTCAATTTGTCTGCCTGTGCTTGAGGTCAGCTTTGATACGGTGCAGCTGGAGCCTGGGATCAAGCTGCAGAGGGAAGAGTTGGGCTCTGTGTCGGTTTGAGCGCTCCTCAGGGGCTCCCTGCTTTGCTTGGAAGAATTCATCCTGGGCTGGTGCACACACTGCATTGGGTTGGGAGGGACCCTCAAAGGTCATAGAATCATAGAATCACAGAATGGTTTAGGTTGGAAGAGACCTCAAAGAGCAGCCAGTTCCAACCCCCCTGTGCCATAGGCAGGGACACCTCCCACTAGATCAGGACGCTCAAGACCTCCTCCAGCCTGGCCTTGAACACATCCAGGGAGGGAGCAGCCACAACCTCCCTGGGCAACCTGTTCCAGTGCCTCACCACCCTCACTGTGAAGAATTTCTTCCTAACATCCTGTTCAAGTCTCCCCTCTGCCAGTTTGAACCCATTCCTCCTCGTCCTGTCATTACAAGACCTTGTGAACAGTCCCTCCCCAGCCCTCCTGTAGCCCCCCTCAGATACTGGAAGGTTGCTCTAAGGTCTCCTGGAAGCCTTCTCTTCTCCAGGCTGAAAAGCCCCAACTCCCTCAGCCTGTCCTCATAGCAGAGGTGCTGCAGCCCTCTGATCATCTTTGTGGCCTCCTCTGGACTCTCTCCAACAGTTCCATGTCCTTCCTGTGCTGGGGGCTCCAGAGCTGCACACAGTACTCTAGGTGGGGTCTGACAAGAGCAGAGTAAAGGGGCAGAATCCCCTCCCTTGCCCTGCTGCTAATTCCTCTCTTGCTGCAGCCCAGCACACAGTTGCTGTCTGGGCTGTGTGTGCACACTGCAGGCTCATGTTGAGCTTCTCATCCACCCAGACCCCCAGGTCCTTTTCCTCAGAGCTGCTCAGAACCCCCTGCAGTCAGCAGGGACACCTCTGACTTGATCAGGCTGCCCGGGGCCACATTGAATCTGATCTTGAATGTCTCTAGGGACAGAGCCTCAACCACATCCCTGGACAACCTCTTCCAGCATTTTGCCACTCTCATTGCTGGCAGAAGGACCTGCCAAAGGGAACCCCAAGGGGGCTGTGAAGAAAAGGCTACATTGAAAAAAGAAAAAAAAAAATCATAGAATGGTGGTAGGGGCTGGAAGGTAGCTCTGGGGATCACTAAGTCCAACCCTGCTGCCACAGCAGGGTCACCCAGGGCAGGTGACACAGGAATGCATCCACATCTTTGTTTTCCAAGTGTAATGAAGCTTCTAACCAGCCTCCTCTTCTGCTTGTCCATATCCTTCACGCACTGAACTAGAGAGTTTTGGCTTGTGCTAGCCTTTATCTGGTAATAAACATCACTTATGGTCGAGGGCACTTCTTGCATCTTGGTGACAGATGCTTGGCTTGCCACATGTGCTGAATGGAGGGGAAGAGAAACCTCTCTGGTGTGGTTGCTGATGATCGTGTGGAGAAACAGAAGTTTCTGGATGTTCCTTCAGCTTACTGCTGCCTTATTTGAGCCATGGACAAATGATAACCATTGCAGCCAGGAAAATCTGCACTTATTTACCAAGATCACTTGGGTGCACTGACAAGGGCTGTCAGAACTGGCTGAGGATTGCATTGCTCCTAAAAACCTGGCTTCAGGGACTGAGATATCCCAAATCATATGGGAGAAAGATGTGGGAGCAGTTTTGGGTATCTCCACAAGGTCAATGAGAGGCCTGGAGCTGGACCATCTCTATTAAGGTGCTGGCTGTGAGGTGCAGCTCTCGTGGTGGAAGAAGAGGAACCCACGTGTGGCCCAGAAGTGGGAAGTAAGGATGAAGGTGAGAGACTGCTAATTGATAAACTACCCAGAGGGGGGGGAAAGAATCCATCAAACCACACATTTGAAGAAGAAAAAAAATGGAGATAACCAGCTAAGACAGGAAATAGGAGAGGAG
>VWZI01002557.1:0-12115 GCA_013396835.1 Psilopogon haemacephalus | reverse complement strand
AAAACAATTTTTGTTATTTATTATGACACTGGATAGACTGGGCTTTTGCCTTTATAATTTTCTCTTTGCATGACCTAATAAGATCTCTGTATTCTTTTTGAGTTGTCTGCCCCTTCTTCCAGAACTGGTAAACTCTCCTTTTCCTGAGTCCCAGCAAAAGCTCTGTTCAGACAGGTGGGTCATCTTCCCTGCCACTATGCCTTATGGCCCATGGGAACAACCTGCTCCTGCACCTTTAAAACTTCCTTCTTGAATAATGTCCAGCCTTCCTGGACCCCTTTACCCTGCAGGACTGTCCCCGAAGGGACTATCTCAACCATTGTCTTGAACAGGCCTCTGGAAGTCTGTGGTAGTGGTTTTGCTGAACCCCCTCCTTCCTTCACCAAGAATCAAAAACTCTATTATTTCACGTTCACTAAGCTCAAGATGGCCTCAGACTACTATATCACTCACCAGTCCTTCTCTGTTTGTAAACAGCAGGTAAAGCAAGGTAGCAAAAGCAAAAAAAAATTGTAGAATGTAAAAAATAAAATAAAATAATAAAAATCTGCCCTAGAGGACAAATAAGACAAAGCTGTGTTCCTTGTGGCTGTCTGCTCTACTCTCTTCCCCTTCCCGAAGTCTACAGGCCTGGCAAAGGCAGCCTTCGAACGCCGAGCTTGATTGGGGGTAGCTTTCCGGTAGTTCCTGTCTCCACCAGCCGCTCATTCCTGGCGCAAAGAGGCGCAGAAGAGTAAGAGAGGCAGACGGGCAAGATAGTCCGCCATGTTTCTGCCTTGCCACGCCCGCAGAGCCAAGCCATTGAAAAGTCCGGTGAATTGGCTTCACGGTGTTCCTACCTTTTCTCAGTCTCAGGTGTTGCTTTTTCTACCTGCTCTTTCTCTCTTTCTTGCTGTCAGGGCAGGAACGAGTCACGACAACTCTTCGACAGCAGCTCTCCCCATGAGAGGGGCGAGCGACCGTGCGTGGAAGAAAGGCCAGCCGTAAGGAAATTCTGCTAGGCGCGCGTTGAGGTTGCTGGCCGGCGGACTTCCCCGCTTTCGGAAGAGCTGAACTGTCGGTTTAGGGTAGAGGAAGCTACAGGGAAGTAAGTGTGAGTAAGTGTGTGTGCGTGTGTGGAATTAAAAGCGATTAGCATTTACGTGGGGGGCGGTAACTTCGGAGGACGATGGGGTTTGTGAGGGATACTCGGGGATCGCGTTAGTTTCAGGAGAAGGAGGCGGTGACAGTAGTAGAGGTAGCGGTGAGAAAAGGAGACAGAGTGGTGTCTGCCAAGCAGCTTGGCTCGCCTAGATAGCACTGCTGCGGCTGCCATGGTGGATGTTTTCACGTTGCTTGGTGCATAATTTAGAGGAGAGGAGGAGTTGGAAGCGGTGACTATTAGAGACAGAGAACGAGGGATCTGTGCTGCTGGGGCCACCCTATTTCTTGTTGCCTGTGTGGCATAAAGGCAGGTCCCTACGCTTGCCCTGCTAGTGCCCGAGTGGGGGGCTCCCGGGCAGAGATTTTCCGTTTCCCCCGGGACTGGTGCTTTGGTGAGGTGCGTGCGCGCGTTTTTTAGAGTGGGGGGTGGGAGTTGTGCCTGAACCAGTTAGGAAGAATGACTTTGGAGTCCATCATGGCGTGCTGCCTGAGCGAGGAGGCCAAGGAAGCCCGGCGGATCAACGACGAAATCGAGCGGCAGCTGCGCCGGGACAAGCGGGACGCCCGTCGAGAACTGAAGCTTCTGCTGCTGGGTGAGTGCAGGCCGCCGTTGGCACACGTTCCTTAAGTGATGCTGGGGGTGCAGCCAGACTGCCGCTCTGGGCTCCCTCCGAGTGGCCCTAGCAGCGTGTTATATGGTGCGGTTGGTTCGGTCTCCCCCAAGCGTTCGCCACCTTCGGCGCGGGGCGGCCGTGTCGATGGTGGCGGTGACCAACTTGTCGTTCCTCCGCTGCTGCGTTGTGTGAGTGTGCCTGTGTGCAGGTTTCGCAGAGGCACTTGCAGCTGGGTAAATAACTGCTTCCTATGTGCGGGTTTGGTATGGTAGAGAACTCGTTCTTCCGAAATGGAGAGGGAAAGAATGAGTAGTGAATGAGGAGGTTTAGTGGGAACATCAGCGATGAGGGTGTCGGAGAGTGATGGTAAGGAAACACATTAACGAAAGAATTCGGGAGCGGTTTGCTGCTTTGCAGATTGATGGTGACAGATTTTAATATCTGCGTTGTTCAGTGAGTCTTGGAAAGGTTGTTTGGTCACCAGTTGCATTTTAAAAATCGTTATTTTTATTTAATCAGGCAAACTGTCATAAAGGGATTATGTCCAGATTGTAGAGTGATTTTTAAAGCAAAAGGAGAAAGGAGCCATAAAGACCTAGATGCACCCATGAGGCTGAAGTATGTTTGGGGATAACAGGATCTTTAATATCTTTGGAATCCACCTCCCATTCAGGAAATAAAGTCTATTGTATAATTTTTGTTTTATATGAATTTGGCCTGTGTTAAAATAAGCCTTTTGAATTAAAATAAGTTTGTCTATATCCGACGTGCTTTACTGCATCGTGTAGTTCTTGTGGTAATACAGCTTCTGCCTTAGACTAGCAGGCCTAGAAATATGTCTGCACCAGTGTTTGGTGTGTGAATGAATGGGAATGTTCCAAGTGAGTGTGGAGTGCTTATGCCACTTTTGTCTTGGGTCACGTACGTGAGAATAATGATTTATATTGGGGGAATAAACTACTTTTTAAATAAAGTAAGGAGAGTTGAAAAAGTCAGAATTTATTTTAATACTTGATTATGAATGTGTTATTTCCTACTTTAAATAATACAGTTGGCATTTTGTATATAGGAAAAGGTATTGGAATCATTAACTGATGAGGAAAAAGAAGTGAAGAGATACAATGCTACCAGTAATAAGGTTTTGTCTCATTTTGGCCTAGTTCTTGGTTGATGGAAGTGTGTTCTGTGGCTATTTCAAGATCCAAACCCAAGACAAAACAGAAGACAGATATCTTGCATGTTTAATTTTATGGATGTTTAATTACTTAACTAGATATATTTGTTACAGGAGAGGCAGTTGACATTTGAGGCTAGTTTGGAGGGCATGTCATATGAGGAGCAGCTTGAGGGAACTGGCGTTATTTAGTATGGAGAAAAGAAGGCTAAGGGAAAATCTTATCACTCTACAACTACCTGAAAGGTTGGAGTGAGGCTGGTGTTGGTCTCTTCTCCCAAGTAACTAGAATAGGAGAGGAAATGGGTTTAAGTTGTGCCAGGGGAAGTTCAGATTGGATATTAGGAAAAATTTCTTTACTGAAAGAGTGGGGAGTCGTTGGAACAGGCTGCCCAGGGAGATGGTAGAGTTGCAATTCCTGGAGGTGTTCAAGAAGCATGTAGATGTGATGCTTCAGGATATAGTTTAGTGGTCATAGTAGTTGGGTTATGGTTGGACTTGACCTTTAGGTCTTTTCCAACCTTAATGATTCTATGACTTGCTACTCAGGACCAAATTGTTTCTTCATTTCTTGGTTTCCTTGCAGTAATGCTAGAGGTTTCTCAAGTTTTTAAAAAAATGCATGAAACTTATTGAATGGTACCAATATATACCATCCAGAGGAGGATTTCAGAGACTTGGTTCTACAATCAGTAGTACAGAACTTGTACTCTTTTATAAGATCCGCCCACTGGTAATATTAAGTGTATGGATAGATAATAGTAGATTAGAGCCTAGCTCTGTTGTCATAGAATGGTCTAGGTTAGAAGGGACCTCTGAAGGTCATCTAGTTCAACCCCCCTGTGCAGTCAGCAGGTACATCGTCAACTAGACCAGGTTGCCCAGAGCCCTGTCAAGCCTGGCTTTCAATATCTCCAGGGATGGGGCCCCAACCACCTCCCTGGGCAACCTGTTCCCGTGTTCCACCATCCTCATAATAAAGAACCTGTTCCTAACATCCAATCTAAATCTACTCTTCTCTAGTTTGAAGCCATTGCCCCTTATCACCACAGGCATTTGCAAATAGTCTCTCTTTGTCCTTCTTGTAGGCCCCCTTCAGGCACTGGAAGGCCGTTATTAAGTCTCCCTGGACCCTCCTCCAGGCTGAACAATCTCAGCTCTCTCAGCCTGTCATTGTAGTAGAGGTGCTCCAACGCCCTGATCTTTTTTGTGGCCCTCCTCTGGACCTGCTCCATCAGGTCCATGTCTGTCCTGTCCTGAGGGCTCCAGACCTGGATGAAGTACTCCAGGTGAGGTCTTACCAGAACAAAGTGGCAGAATCACCTCTGTGGATCTTCTGGCAATTCATCTTTTGATGCAGTCCAGGATGTGATTGGACTTTCGGGCTGCAAATGCACACTATATGTTCATGTCCAACTTCTCATCCATCAGCACCCCCAAGTCTTTTTCCACAGGGCTGCTTTTTATCACCTCATCCCCCAGTGTGTATTGATAGCGAGGATTGCACAAGGTTTACCTGGACCCACCTCTCCAGCTTGTGCAGGTCCTTCTGGATGGCATCCCATCTCATTCATTTGGTCAATTACTTTAGACCAAATGAAATATGGTATTTTCAGAGCAAACAGATAAGAAGCCACTATTTAGAAAGCTTTGGAGAAAGCTCAGATTGCCTGTATGAACATTTTCTACATATATCAGTATAAACCATGCTTCTGAAAATGTAAGAATGATGTCCAAAAAACAGAGGTATTCTGCTTTATACTTCATAACATATCAGTATTTGAATATAAACCAGTATAAAAAATATTGCTGTGTACACATTTTTTGTGCTGTATTTTGTCAGCCTCAGTCATATATTTGATTGAAAGTGTTTGTGCATGTGCAGCAGTTTAACAGTTCACGATCTCATCTTGTAAAATGTAGTATAGCAGTGAGCCAGTTGAGGTCATGGAGTTGGATAGGGATTTAAGTTTCAGTTTATTTAAAAAAAAGCCTCCACACCAGAACTTTTCTCTTAGGCATTTGACTACTTCTTTCATTCACACTCACTGCTTCCTCAGCATAGTAATTTGTTAATTTCTCAAGTTTGTGTTGCTTCTGTTGTTCATATGGTTGAGATGGACGAAACTATTTTAAAAATAAGAAAATAATAATTTAAATTGTGAGACTGGGAACATAAATATCTGAAACTACTTAAAGTCATCAATTTTTTAAAACTGACCCGTTACATATTGTTCTGTCTCAAAACTTAAAGTAGCAGTATTGCTTTATTTTATGTAAATGTTAGGCACTTTTTTTTTCTTTTTTAAAAACTTTGTTTCAGTTGGAAAAGACCTCTAAGATCGAGTCCAACAATCAATTTAACACCACCATGGCCATTAAACCATGTCCCAAAGTGTCATGGCCACATGTCTCTTGAATATCTCTAGGCATGGTGACTCCACCACCTCCCTGGGCAGCCTGTTCCAATGCTTGACCTCTCTTTTAGTAAAGAATTTTTTTTTAGTACCAAATCTAAACCTCCCCTGCCACAGTTTCAGGCCATGAAATATCATGCTTGACCAAATGTATTAATTATTTTAAAGGTTTTAAGGAACAAATGAGCATATATATGTGTAAAGGGTTAAGCCACCTGGGACCCCCCTGCCTTGTCCCAGAGGTGGTCTGGCCCCGTTCCTCCCAGGTGGCATGGTTGAACACTCCCACTTCCTGCCCGGATCTGGGCTATAAAAAGGGGAACTCAGCCCCCCTCTCTCTCTTTTTCGCACCCTCGGCCACTTCTCACCGCCGCACTGCTGCTACTCCCTGCCGCTCCCCGCTGCTCCTCCACGTGCTCTGCAACAAGCCGTGTGGAGACCGAGAACTGCTCAGCTGCGTTTTGCAACCTGCTTCTGTTCTTCNGTAAACCAATACAATATGTAACTTGTTTAAAAAATAATGCACATATGTAGCAAATATAAAGAAAAGAAATCTGGGTCAGAAGAAAGTTTTGGGGTTTTTTTTTGGTAGAAATTATAGTGCTTTCTTGCAAAGTGAAATATACCCCACCTAACTATGTAGGTTACTGTTATTGTGTGACACACACTATGTTGTGTATACCCTCCTTGTGTATTATTTATATCTTTTTACTTCTCATGGCATCAAAGAGTTTTTTAAATGTTGAAAATAATTTCTGGAAAGTTTTTTTTTTTTTTTTTGCAACATAAGATTATTTTAAATTATTAGTTAAAAAATAAACCCTCTCCATGATTAAACATTAAAATATCAATTTTAGGTACTGCATTGAACATCATCATCTTGTTCTATTCTAAAAATTAAGCAAAGTATCTTTATTATTGTAATTGTAAAAAGGGAGAACAATAATGTATGCACTGAAGTGTATTACAGACATAGTAGTAGTTCAGCTAGCACAACTTGTCTATGTTTAAGGTACTTTGGAAGAGTATCAAGATTTTCTCTTCAGTTTCTCACTGACCTCCAATAGGGAGGTTAGGAAGTTTGTAAGGGACCTGGACAATGCAACTATTCCATAACACGATGTCATGCTCAGCAATAAAAGCTTCTGGGAAATAAGGAGAAAGGGAGGAAATGTTTGTGGTTATGGCATTTATCTTCCCAAATAACCATTTTACATGCTGAGACCCTGTTTTCCAGGAAGTGGCTGGACATTTGCCTGCCATGGGAAGTAGTAAATGGATTCCTCTTTTTGCTTTGCTTGCATGTGTGGCTTTTGCTTCACCTATTAAACTGCTTTTATCTTGATCCACAAGTTTTCAGCTTTTGATCTTCTGATTATTTTCCTCATCCTGCTACCGGGGAAGTTTGCAAACGACTAGGTGGAGACTTAGCTGCGGCCAGGATCAACCCACCACAGTGCTGAAAACAAAGGAATGTTTTATGCATCTTCAGCAGGTTCTGAGGGGCAGAGATTAAACGTGAATGCCTGAGTTAATCTTCTGCAGTGGCAAGTAACTGAACTTGTAACTTGTGTCCCACTATTTAAAGGTGTTTAGCATTCACATGCCCATTGGCTTTTAGAGGGTTTATGAATTCACTTGTACAAAAGCTTTTGTGATGGGTATGAACCTATAGGAGAAATGAAGACTGCTTTTTGGCTGCCTTTTGTTTTTTTTCCTTCAAATAGGAATGTGTGACTGTTCCCAGTGAGTTCTTTGGGGACTAGGGAACGTACTCACACGTGGGTACCCCTCTCTGGGCACAGTTTCAACACTTTATTATAGCTCAAATACTAACATCATAAAGAGAAAGGTATATGACAAGGAATGCCAAGTAACTCTATTGATCAAAGAGCAGGTTATACTCACCCTATCCAACTGACCAGCAAGACTCTTGAGATGAGTAGATTGCAGGGCTGGCAAGCACTTATCTTCTTATGGTAGGTGTCCCCACTGGGAACTGCACTGTCATGGTGGTAAGGCTGGTGCCTTACCTAGGCTCTCAGTATATACAGGTTCAGAATTCTGTGATGGATGGCCAGGATGTCCCTGAAGGCTGAACACAGGAGAACGGAGCTCCTCCTTTATTTTACATACCATCTTTCCCTACTGCTCATGTGCATACTTGCAAGCCCTGTTTCCCATGGATCTTATCTCTCAGTAACAAAGTGATTACCAGCCTGTTGTAACTTCTAATCAAACACATACCAACTCTTCCCTCTTACAATAACCGAGACCGTTAATTTAAGAGGAAAAAAATGCAGTCTTTAGCTAAAAACTCTTGAGAGATGGAGGTGCTTTCACACTTCTGTTACAAATTGTTAATATTTATTCAAGTGGAAATAAGTTAAAAAATATTTTTAAAATCTCACCAAAATTGATTTACCATTTATATTTACAGGTACGGGTATTTGGTTGGGTAAAATATTTCCACAAAATGTAGATACAAACAGTTTAAACAATTTAAGCAAAATCAGAAATTTAGAAAAAGCAATTTAGTTTGGGAAAGTCATAATCGGCAAGTGCTGCTTGCCCACCAGGGGACTCCTTGTCTAAGAAGGAGCGGCTGGCACAAAACTTTAGAGAAATTTTATAGGTAAAAATAACCAGGATTACTCATGAACTGAACTTTCTGGAGCCTTTACGAGGCTGCAATATTATAGGGGTTAAACAAAGCAAAAATGTTGTCCACCTTGTGAATGCTTTGCCAGAGGAAACTTTCAGGGGAGTTTTGCAGCTTTGCTTTCTGGAGTCCATTGCTGCTGGAGAGAGCTTTCTCCTCGGGGGATAGCTTTGCTGTCGAGGGCTTTGTAGAGTGCGGGGAGGAAAGCAGATTCCCCAAGGCATGGCTTATCTTGGCTCGTGAGTGAGTGGCTCTTGGTTTGGGTGAAAAGCTTTTGGCTTGTGTCTGGCAGCAGCCGGTGTGGCTTTTTTGTTGCAGCTTTAACCTTTTGGCAGTGGCTTCTCTCGCAAGCTGCAGCTGGCACAGCAGCTTTGCCAGTTAGGAGAAGTGGCTTGCTTTCAGCTTGCTGGCTGGGCTTTTCGGCTGCAGCTTCTGCAGCGGTGCGCATGGGGACTGCCGTGAATACGGGCAGGTTTCACCGGCTTAGGTAGCATCTACGGGGCGACAAAGCTTTCTGGGTAAACAAGGCGAGAACGCTGTTTGCCAAAACAACCTGTAATATTTGCTGAAGACAATAATGTCCAATTGCCACAGAGGAAAACAGGGTAATCTAGCCTATAGTGTAAAATTTGCCCAAACATAGAAAATGCACAAAGCAAGCCACAGGTGAGATGCATGATGCTTGTTTACCAAAACAAGGGCATGTCTAGACAAATCCTGGTTAGCAAAGACATGCAGGCTTTTGATTTTTTTCTATTTCTGCGATAAACCCCAGCACCACAGGGAGAGGGGTTACTACCACCACAACTTGTTAATATATTATAAAAAATAACTTTCCCCTATAAAACATTGTCCCTATTCTTAACTTGGATTTGCCCAGAATTTGCTTATATCTTGCCTATTTCAACAAGATATTATTAGATATCTGACTCGTTGTAGCGATATCAATGGGTTTTATTTTTAAAATATTGGCTTTTTTTCTATTAATGTATTTAATCTCTCTACATTACTTATTTTTAATCGGGTTCTTTGCATGGTAATGAAAAACACTGCAGTGCTTTGTGAGTGTTACCTTCCTGTGGCTGGGGGTTACAGGACGGTTAAGCCTTGTCGCTGGATGGAGTTGCGGCACGGCTTTCCCTGAATGTGGCATGCAGGCAGGCTGGATGCATATGCTGAATCATAGTCAGGTTTCTTGTGCTCTGTGCCTTTAAATTTGCGGCGAGTTGCTGATTTGCCGATTTCATGCAGCACAGTGGGATGCAGCGGACTAATTTAGTCTGAGCTGTTCCTGTGTTGAGCAATTGCATTGTGCATGCGAAGGCTAACAGTGCGAATGTTTGATTTTTGCTTCGGTAAGCTGATGTCTTTTCCCTTCATCTTGCTTTGAGCTTTGTGGCGTGACTGTCTTTTTTACAACGTGTGGCTTGGAGGAGGCAATGGCCGCTGCGGCTACAGAGAAATTTCAAGGCAGTTTTCCTCATGCTTTCCGAGGCTGCCTTGGCTCTGGCTGCTGCCTGAATTGAGGCTTTGCTCAGCGGAATAGAAGCTTATTGCTTCTATGCCTGAGGACAGAGACGGTTCTTTTCTGTTTGTAAACATGTGTGTAAATGCATCTAACCCCCTCTCTGCGGCTGAGGAGAACGGTGGGGGGAGGCTGGCTACTTTTACGTCTTGTAAGACACGTAGCAAAATTAAAGTAAAAAGCCACTGATTCTGTAATTCAGTTTTTAAAAGTTCTCTTTCCAGCCTCAGATTTTTTTTCAATCAGCATCTTTTAGTTCCTTTAGCATCTGCACTAGTCAGGTAGCCAGGATTAAAGTGTGATTTTTCCTGAGCATTTTTTGCTAGTTTTTCAAATATATTTTTTGACTGTCAGCTATTTTTAGCCACCTGTTCTAGACCTAAGCCTGTAATCCTATATCCCAAATTACATAATATTTCTATCATTGTGCACACCTTCTCTTGCTGCATCGACTGTAGTGGTATGGACAGGTTTTATTTAAAAAAAAATCGTTTATTGTTTTTATATTAATATATTTAATCTCACTGCATTACCTATTTTTAATCAGGTTCTTTGCACGGTCATGAAAAACATTACACAGAAGAAAAACAGGGAATCTAGAACACTTAAGAAATAACTAGTAATAATATAGCAAACATTAAACTTAATTGAACTGGAAGAGAGATTCTTGTGATCAACTATACTGCTTGTCCTCTAGAGGGACTCAAGAGGCTCCTTTCTGCTTAAGGCAGAAGGCACTTGGATTCAGTTAGAGAGGCTTTAAGTATTTAGTAAAAAAATATTATCTCAGGATTCCCGAGGCTAACTATAGTTTCCAGACAGTACCCAAATACTTGCAGGGATTTCTGTCGGTGTCTTAATAGCTGTTAAGGCTTGTGAATCTTCCCAGGCTCGTAACAAGGGTGCTGAGAGAGAAGCAGATGATCTCTGACCTGATCCTGGTTCCTCTTTGACTCCAGACTTGGCATGGAGGTTTGCAGAGGTGCAGGCAGGATGTCTTGCAGATGTGCAGATGGGCACAATGTTGGTAGCACTTCTCACCATGTCATGAAGCACTTAATGCCTAATCCCTGGTAAACTTGAGGCAAGGCAGTTTTCAGGTAGACAGACCCAAAGTATCAGGGCTTGTTATTATGTAGCAGGTAGAGCATGGCAAGATGCAATGGCAGAGAGCAATGAGGCAGAAGCATGATAAGGCAGAAACATAGGGAGAGAGCACATTGTGTTTGCCTGTTCATATCTTTTTATCGATTCAGCCTGAGACTAATGACTCTTTGGACACAGAGTAGCCAATCAAAATGGCAGTTTGTCAAAACTGAACATATTAGGTAAAGTCAGGGTTTACTTTTACCTTTTAGGGAAGAACACAAACAAGTGTATAAACACGTGTGGGTACCCTGCAGTGACAGAAGGATTTATGATCAATTAATGTGAGATGATTTTTTAAAATTAATATTGTTTATTAATTTTTATATCCAAACTTTTCCATCCCTGACCACTAAATTTTAATAATAAACTGATTTGATCATAGCAGTCATGGAACACATCACATAAATTAGATCTAGATCTAGTAGTAACTATCAATATAATATGTGGTAAAGGATAAAAGAACCCCACAACTCGCAAAGAGTTATGAAGAAGGTATGTTTCTTACAGAGCTGGGTGCCAGGGGGAGTTGTTCCACCGAACCTGCACGCAGGTTTTGTAACAAGTTACAAAAGCATAGGTATTCATGATAAGAGGTAGGGTTATTACAATTATTTCTTAGAACAGGTGTGGCTATTAAAATTAGTTCTTGGAACTCATTAACATAGGTGTCCTCCCATTCTTTGCTCTGGTTTTGCCCTCCCAGTGGCCTTCTGGTGGTCATCTGAGATGAAGTCCAGGAGTCTTCCTCACAGTGTACTTTTCACCTTTGGTCCAATTTTGCAGCTGGCCTCCTCTTTTTTAATTGCTTCATTATTTTCAAGGTCCCATTTTCTCTTATCTTTGGACCAGCATCCTCCCTGTTTGTCAAGATACACAAACTTTGACATTTATGGTTACACATTATAACCGTCCAGCCAGGTGCTGCACACATCTTCTTCCTCCCATTGTAGGTGGAGAACTATAGGGTTAAAAATCTTCTAGGGACTGGAGGAGTCCAGAGCTGGACACAAGAAAATATAAAATTGTTATTTAATCCAATAATTCTTCTATCTCTTTATAAGCTCAGTGAGGCCAGCTCACTCTCCCTCCTGCCTGCTGTGTCTGGCAGGAGCTATTTATTGGGATAAACATGTAAGGAGTGGGCCTGTTTGGGGCCTCCAGAGGCTTTTGTTTGGGCCTATGAATGGCAGAGGCACTGGGGAGGATGATATGAGAGTTGGGGCTCTTCAGCCTAGAGAAGAGAAGGCTTTGAGGAGACCTTATAGTAGCCTTCCAATATCTGAAGGGGGCTTACAGGAAGGCTGGGGAGGTGCTATTCACAAGGTCTTGTGATGACAGGATGAGGAGTTGTGGTGGTTTAAGCAGTTACCTGACCCCCCACCTTTTGTAAACCCTGGATAGGACTCAGAAACACTGGAAGTTGATAAATAA
>VWZI01002554.1:10682-28710 GCA_013396835.1 Psilopogon haemacephalus | reverse complement strand
ACAAAACAAAAAAAACAAAAACCAAAAAAAAAAAAAACCCCAAAACAAAACCCCAAAAAAAAAGCCACAAACAAAACAAACAAAATTGACAAACCCAGACCAAAAAAAAAAACCCCAAACCAAGACCAAAGACAACAAAAGGGAGATTTTGTTACAGTTTCTGGATGGAATAAAAAAAAAACCAAAACAACAACAACCAAATATAAACCTCACCAACCCCCACCCCAAAATAAATGAGCAACCTTAAAACCAGCCTAGGGGGGGCTGTGTTAGACCAAAAAAAAGGAAGAGAGGAAGAAGCTACATAGTGAAGGGCTGGAAGGCAGCACCCGGAGGGCACAGGAGCTGTGCCCAGCGCCAGGCAGGCGCCGCCGGGATGCAGCTGGAGGCTCCTCCTCCTCCTCCTCCACCTCGCCTCAGCAGCGGCCACCGGAGGAGGTTTCCTAACCAGAGAAGATTGTGCTAAAGAACTCGAGGGGCTCTGCATGCTGCTCGCCTCCCCCTGCTGCCCTCTGGCCAGGCTGCAGCTGTCCCCAGCAGGCAGGAAAGATTTCAGCTTCTCCAAACTCAGCCTGGAAACTGGGAAAGGAAAGGAGGGAGGGTTAGGAGGGCCCAGGATGGGCTGGGGGCAAAGATCCCAACCCCAGCAGCTTCGTAGAGTCTGAGATCTGGGTTGGAAGGGACCTTCAAAGCTCATCCAGGGGCAGGGACACCTCCCACAGCCTTGGACACCTCCAGGCAGGAGGCAGCCACAGCCTCCCTGGGCAGCCTGTGCCAGGCTCTCCCCACACTCCCTGCCAAGGATCTTTCTCCTCTCCACTCTCACTCTGCCCTCTCCCAGCTCAAAGTCACTGTCCCAGCCCTTGCCCAAAGTCCCTCCCCAGCTGAAGACCCTTTAACTAACAGAGGCTGCTCTGAGGTGTCCCTGCAGCCTTCTCCTCTCCAGGCTGCACAGCCCCAACCCTCCCAGCCTGTCCCCAGGGGAGGTTCCCCAGCCCTCTGCCCACCCCTGTGGCCTCCCTCATGCCCCTGAACCCCTCCAGGTTGTTCCTCACTTCCCCTGCGCCGCCACGGCCAAAGCAGCACAACTTTGGCAGGCTCCACCACTGGCCAGGGCCAAGAACAACTCCAGGACAGCAGAGCAGAGCCCAGGGGAGCAAGGAGAGCCCCAACTGACCTTCCTCCCGGGGCCTGGCCCTCAGTAGAGGCCACACTCCTTCAGGTTGTTCTTGATGATGACATCGGTGACGGCGTCGAACACGAACTGCACGTTCTTGGTGTCGGTGGCGCAGGTGAAGTGGGTGTAGATCTCCTTCGTGTCCTTCCTCCTGTTCAGGTCCTCAAACTGGCACTGGATGTAGGCAGCTGCCTCCTCGTACGTGTTGGAGCCTGAGGAAAGAGCAGGAGGTCTCCTCCTCTGGCCAGCAGTTGATGGCAGAGAGATCTTTTAAGTCCTGCATTAAGCTGCTTGCGGCCATCTGCCTCCTCCAGCTCCAGATCCACCCTGAGCCCTGAGCCCAGCTCCTGCCACTGACCTTGGGCAAGGCACTCGACTCCTGCAGCTCCACCAACTGCTCTCTGCCCCAGAGATCACCACAGAGCCACAGCTCAGATACAGCAAGCCCAGACTCAGAGCATGGTGAGGCTGGGAGGGAGCTCTGGAACTCACCCAGCCCAAACCCCCTGCCCCAGCAGGGCACCCCCAGCACAGTGCCCAGGGGGGTTGGAAGCTCTCCACACAAGGAGGCTCCACAGCCTCTCTGGGCAGCCTGCTCCAGGCTCCAGCACCCTCCCAACAAACAACTTTCTCCTCCTGGGCTCCAGCCTGTGCCCATTGCCCCTTGGCCTGGCCCTGGGCACCACTCAGCAGAGTCTGGCCCCAGCCTCTTGCCCCCCACAGCTCCTTCAGCTCTTGCTGAGCATTGCTTAGATCCCCTCTGGGGCTGCTCTGCTGCAGGCTCAGCCCCAGGGCTCTCAGCCTCTGCTGCTCCCAGAGCTGCTCCAGGCCCCTCAGCAGCTCTGCAGCCTGCCCTGGGCTCTCTGCAGCACTTCCCTGTCCCTCCTGAGCTGCAGAGCCCAGATCTGGACTCAGGACTGCACTGGGGCAGAGCAGTGACAGCCACAGCAGGGTGCAGCAGAGCTGTGCCCCTGGCAGGAAGGTTGGACCTGGATGATCTTTACATTTCCTTCCAACCCAACCCATTCTGGGATCCTGTGCCCAGGAGACAGAGCTCCAGGAAGGGGCAAGCAGCTGAGCTCTTTGCTTCTCCTGGCCTGGGGAGGCCTGGAGCAAGGCCCTGGGCACACCTGTGTACTCAGGGTAGCAGATGGTCAGGGGACTCTTCTTGATCTTCTCCTCAAACAGGTCCTTCTTGTTGAGGAAGAGGATGATGGAGGTGTCTGTGAACCATTTGTTGTTGCAGATGCTGTCAAACAGCTTCATGCTCTCATGCATCCGGTTCTGGAAAAGCAAAGCAAGAGGGAGATGGATCCCAGCAGAGCTCTGAGCCCTGCCCTGGGAGAGCAACGAGGTCTCCTCTCAGCCTCCTCTTCTCCAGGCTGGACTCAGCTCCCTCAGCAGCATCTCCCCAGCCCTGTTCTCCAGACCCTTGCCCCATCTTTGTTGCCCTTCTCTGGGCCTGCTCCTGCAGGCTGCAGTCAGAAGGGCTCCACCTCCACCACCACCACAAGAGGAGGGAGCCAGAGAGGTGCCCAAGGCATGATTCCAGCTTCCTCCTCCGGTGGCAGGCCCTGGGAACTCCCCCAGAACTTTACCATTTCCTCATCCTCAGCCAGGACCAGGTCATAGTCGCTGAGGGCCACGCAGAAGATGATTGCTGTGACCCCCTCGAAGCAGTGGATCCACTTCTTGCGCTCCGAGCGCTGCCCTCCCACGTCGAACATCCTGCCAGGGGCACAAGGACCAGCTCAGAGCCTGCAAAGCTCTGAGGCCTTCCAGACAAGCAGGGCTCAGGGGCAGACATGGGCACAGCCTTCCAGCAGCAAGGCCAAGAGCTCTGAGCCTTCCCCTGCGCTTGGAGGGTGCTCTGGGGCCCAGGATGCTCCTCTGGGTCCCAGGATGCTCCTCTGGAGAGAGACTGGCAGCAGGAAGGGGGAGATGGCACCCAGAGGGCTCTCCCCAGCAGCCTGCTAACCCACCAGGGCACAGCTGCTCTGCTCTCCTCCCAGCAGCAGCCCCTGGCCTGGCTGGATCCAGGCCCTGGCTCACAGGCAGCTCCCACCTCACTCTCACTGCATCTGGGGCACCCCCCCCAAGTGGCAGCAGCACAGCCCAGGGGGCAGCTAATTGGGCTGTGAAACAGTTCCATGTCTGAGTGCTGCTCCTCTGGGGGGCTGCTGGCACCAGCCCTGTCTGAAAGCCCTGCTGGGGCCACCAAGCTGAGTGCTGTGGCTGACTTGGAGAGAAGGGACCCGGGCAGGGCCCTGGGCAGGCTGCAGCAGAGGCAGGAGAACCTCAGCAGGTTCCACAAGGCCAAGTGCAAGCTCCTGCAGCTGGGCTGGGGAGCAGATCTATGCAGGACTTGGGGGTGCAAAGCTGGACAGGAGCTGGCACTGAGAGCTGCCAGCCCAGCCCCAGCCCGGCCTGAGCCCCAGCAGTGTGGGCAGCAGGGGCAGGGACTCTGCCCCTCAGATCAGCCAGGGCCAGGCCCCTGCCGTGGGACATCTCCCCCAGCCCAGGCTGCTCCAGGCCTCACCCAGCCTGGCCCTGAACTCCTCCAGGGAGGGCACAGCCACAGACCCCCCTGGGCAACCTGTGCCAGTGTCTCCCCACCCTCAGGGGGAAGAATTTCTTCCTGCTGTCTGATCTTAGTCCAGCTGCTTCCAGCCTGCAGCCACCAGCCCTGCTCCTGTCACTCTGTGCCTTTGCAAAGTCCCTCCCCAGCCCCTGCAGCCCCCTCCAAACCCTGGCAGGCAGCTCTGAGCTCTGCCTGGAGCCTTCTCCTCTCCAGCCTGGCAGAGCTCAGGGGTGCCAGGTCTGGGGGCACTGTTGTTAGGTTTGGCAGCCACTACTGCCCCCAACCCCCTCCCAGGAGCCACTCTTGGATTTTTGCTCTCCCCAACACAAGCTAAAAGCAGCAAACCAAAAGGTTCCTCTAAAGGGTCTGAGCCACAGAGACTTGGAAACAGCAGCAGAGAGGAGGGGAACTTGCCCAGGATTCCAGGCACTGCTCTCCTACATCCCACTCACAGGATGGGAACCTCCATCCCACAGGGACTCTGGGCTGTTCCCTGGGATCGAAGGCAGGGACCTCTAAGGAGTGGATGAAGAGCAAAGAGGAGGAGGAGGAGGGGAAGCAGAGCTACACTGCAGGCCAGCAGCTAGAGAGGTTAGAGGGAGCTGGATTAGTGGTACATGAAGGACAGTGCCAAGGGCAGGCCTGGCACAGGAGCCCTGCAGGGCCAAAGCTGAGGGCAGAGAGGGACAGCTCAGCCCCACAGCCAGGGTCAGTCAGCACAGCCTGTGGGGATGCCATGCAGCCCCGAGGGGTGACTGCCCCAGGGGGCACCACTCCAACTCAAAGCCCAGCAGTCAGTGTCCTTGCCAGGGCAGGGGGGGTTGGGGTTTAGTAGGGAGGGTTTGGGTCCTGGCAACCAAGCAGGTACCTGAGTCTGGGATCCCAACTCAAAAGCAGCTGCGGAGAACAGAAGAAGGCAAATGAAAGTCAAGCCCCGGGGGCAGCTGTGCCCGGGGAGGAGGGAGCCTGACCGAGGGCAGGGGGGGAGGGGCAGGGGACCTGCCGCTGAGGAGAGGCCACCAGAGGCCAGCTGGGGACAGGGAGCAGGCCTGCACTCACTTGAAGTAGAGGTCCTTGAAGGTGAAGTGAGTCTCCACGATGCCAGTGGTCTTCACGCGGGTGCGCAGCACATCCTGCTGGGTGGGGATGTAGCTGGCCTGGGAGATCCTATCCAGGTCGTTCAGGTAACTAAAGCACAGGAGACAGCACCAGGGGAAGCTTTTTTTAGCCTCCCTGCTGGCCATGAATCTTTAATGAACTGCAGGAGGGGGAAAAGGGAAGAAAAAAAAGAAGGCAGCAGAGAATTCTTTGAGCCTCTGCCCTGCCTCTGCCCTTGCTTTGCTTTAACCCTTCTGCATCTGACCTCGCAGAGGCTGCTGAGGAGTGAAGGCTAAGCAGGAGCTGGAGGCTGTGCTGCTGCCCAGAGCTGGCACCTCCTGGGGCAGCTGAAAGCAGCCAAAGTCCTCAGCTCCAGGCAGCAGCTGCACTCAGTGGCTCTGCGAGGGGCAGGATGCAGCAGAGGGAGCAAGAAGCAGCCCAAGGCCAAGGGGGTGCAGAGAATCCCTGGGCAGGTGCACTGGAAATGACCTTCCAGGGTATGGAGCCCAAACCTCAGCCCAGCAGTGCCAGGGCAGCACCACCCCAGGGCCCTCAGCACCACAGCCCCAGGGCTCTGACACCCCCCAGGGATGGGGACTGCACCACGGCCCTGGGAAGCCTCAAGGAGCAGAAATTGCTCCTCATGGCCTCGAGGCTTGTGCTGACCTCAAGCACAAGAGGAAATGGCCTCAGGTTGCCCCAGCGCAGGTTCAGGCTGGCCAGCAGGAACAATTTCTGCCCAAAAAAGGTTGTCCAGGCCTGGCCCAGGCTGTCCAGGGCAGTGGTGGAGTCCCCATGCCTGGAGGGGTTGCAGAGCCATGGAGAGGTGGTGCTGAGGACCTGGCTGGTGGTGCCTGGCAGTGCCCTGCAGTGCCCTGGCAGTGCCCTGCAGTGCAGGGTGAACAGATGAACTTCACAGCCTGCAAAAGTCTCTTCCAGCCCATGAGATTTGATGACCCTCCCCTGTCAGCATCTCCTCTGGGCCAGGACCTGCCACAGCACATCTGCAGGGCCCTGACCTATTTTCCCAGCCCCAGAAGAGCCCAACCCACCCTGCCAGGCTCCTGCCAGGCTCCTGCCCGTGCTCGCCTGGCGCCGTGGGGCCTGCCTGAGAGCTGGCACCTGGCAGGGCTTGGAGCACAGAAGGACAAACTCCTCCCACTGCCGAGCTGCTCCCATTGAACTGCAGCCTCAGCTCTCACCTGGGCCTGGCTTTAGGCTCAGCTTAGCTGCTGGGAGGTGCTGAGCCTCTGCCAGGGATTCTCTCTGCCCAGCAAGCAGCACAGCCACACCTGCACCCCCACCAGGCTGAGCTCTGGGGGGGCTAAGCATGACCCTCCCCTGCTCCCTGCCTGGGCTTGGGCACAGGGCACAGGCTGCCCAGGGTGCTGCTGAGTCCCCATCAGCCCTGGAGGGGTTCCAAAGCCATGCAGAGGTGGTGCTGAGGGTGGGGGCAGAATGGCCTGGGTGAGCTGAAAGCTCTTTCCCAACCCAACCCCAGCGATTGCCACACAGCTCCAAGGTTCCTCAGCTTCACCTTCCTCCACTCTGCCTCCTCTGCTCAAGCACTCCCTAATCCTTCCTTCTCTTCTCATTCAATGACTCCTTTATTATTCCTCCTCCTCCTCCTCTACCCTTTTATCTCCCTCTGCCCGCAGAGCTTCCTGCTGGCAGGCTGCAAAGGGCTCAGAGCCTCCTCCTGTCACCTCCTTTGCCTCTGGGAGCCTGCTGGAGCTGCACAGATTCTGCAGCCCTGCACAGAAGGAGCCTGAGGGCAGCTGAGCTCTGACACATCCAAAGTTGCTTCACCAAGCACTTCCAAAGTCGTTTTTCAAAGGCTGAACAAAGAACTCGGCTAAATTGAGATCATTTTTGTTTGCCTTTGCTTTCAGGTTTAGGGTTTGGGTTTTTGGTTTTGGTTTTTTTTTTTTTCCAGCTGGACATCAAGAGGCAAATTGAAGCCCCAAATCAGCCCTGCCAGAGGTACAAATGTTTGTCCTAAGCACTCTGCTGAGACCTCACCTGCAGCCCTGTGGCCAGGTCTGGAAACTGCCCCAAGGCTTCAGCCTGGCTGGAATCAGTGCAGGGGCTGGAGGAGAGTCCTCACCTGCAGCACTGCCTCCAGCTCTGGGGAACCAGCACAGGGAGGACCTGGAGCTGCTGGAGAGGCTCCAGAGGAGGCCATGGAGATGTTCAGAGGGCTGGAGAAGCTGCTGGAGAGGCTCCAGAGGAGGCCATGGAGATGCTCAGAGGGCTGGAGAACCTCCCCTGGGGAACAGGCTGGGAGGGTTGGGGCTGTGCAGCCTGGAGAAGGCTCCAGGGAGAGCTCAGAGCAGGCTCCAGAAGCTGAAGGGGCTGCAGGAGAGCTGGGGAGGGACTTTGGGCAAGGGCTGGGAGGGACAATGGCTCTGAGCTGGGAGAAGGCAGAGTGAGAGTGGAGCTGGGGAAGAAATTGTTGGCAGTGAGTGTGGGGAGAGCCTGGCACAGGCTGCCCAGGGAGGCTGTGGCTGCCTCCTGCCTGGAGGTGCTCAGGGCCAGGCTGGATGAGGCCCTGGGCAGCCTGTGCTGGTGCAGGTGTCCCTGGCAGGGGTCGGCACTGGTTGAGCTCTGTGGTTCCCTCCAGCCTCATCTGTTGTGGGATTTGAAGAGGTCAGAGAGCAGCAGCAGCTCCTCTGCTGGCTGCAGGAAATGGTTTCCCCTCCCTGCTCTGAGCTGCCTCTTGGCAACGGTGCAGGCACTTAGAGCTGGGAGGCAGCAGCAGGCAGCAGGAGCCAGCAGCAGCCTTGTTTATCTCAGAGCTTCCCAGTGGCCAAACAGTGCTCTGGGGCTGGCAGGCAGAACAATGAGCAGGTCTGGAGCCAGCCCTTGGCACTGCCCCAGAGGTGGCAGGGATGGGAGCAGAGGCAGAGCTGAGATGGGGAACAGCAACCTGAGCACTGATCTGCCAGAGGCAGGAGAGCCCAGACCAGGAAGGGACCCTCAGAGCTCCTCCAGCCCAACCCTGCCCTCAGCAGGGCCAACTGCAGCCAGAGCAGGCTGCTCACAGCCAACACAGCCTGAGCTGCAGTGCTGCCAGCCCTGGGGCAGCTCCCACCCCTCTGGGCAGCCTGGACCAGGCTCTGCCACCCTCTCTGTGACTTTGTTCCAGACCAGAGGGGAGGTGAACACAAACTGCCTGTGAGGAGCCACAGCAGAGTCCCCTCCTGAGCCCAGCCCTGGGCACCCTCCCAGAGCAGGTTTCCAACCCAAACCCTTGCAGGAGGAGCCTCCCCCACCAAGCAGCACCCTCCAGCAGCCCCTTTGGAACCCCCTGGGCAGTGCCCAGGCACTGGAGCCACTTACTAGGAGGCTGAGTCGTTGAGCTGATACTCCCTGGACCTGCTGAAGCAGGCCTGAACCCCAGCATCTCTCCACAGCCTCTTGATCACCCCTGCCAGCTCCGTGGTCATCACCCCCTCCTCTGCACTGCCAGCCAGCACGAACAGCTGCCTGGCATCATCCTGCAGGCACAGGGCACCAGGGGCAGAGCTGGGCACACCTCTGCCACACTGCCCACCAGGGCCCCTGGGGGCTCTGCACCACCCCCACCCGGGGCTCACCCTCACCTCCCACCCCAGGGACTCTCCACCCCTCGGGGGGCTCTCCCTCACCCCCCACCCCGGGGGCTCTCCCTCACCCCTCCCTGGGCTCACCTCCACCCCGGGGGCTCTCCACCACCCCCCACCTCGAGGGGTCTCTCTCCACCATCCCTCCTAGGGCTTACCCTGGGGGCTCTTCACCATCCCCCCCAACCTGAGCCCTCAGGCTCCCTCCCAGCCACCCCAGCCCCAGGCTCCAGCACTTCAGTGCAGTACTCACAGCTCTGGCAACTTCCCCAAAGTCTATCTTTAGCCTGCCCATGGCTCTGATGATGGCAATGATGGACTGGATGGTGTTGCTGTACACAACCACTTTGTACTGTTTGCACTCCTCCTCTGAGTAGCCATCCTCATGGATGATCCTGGAGGGAAACCAACACAGCACTGCTAAGACACAGCAGAAGGGCCCCAGGGAGAGCTCCTCCTGCCCTGTTCCCCCCTAGCCAGGCCACATCTGGAGAGTTGGGTCCAGCTCTGGGCTCCCACAGAACTCCAGGGGTTGGAAGGGGCCTCCAGAGATCAAGTCCAACCCCCCCAGCCAGGGCAGGGCACACAGGAAGGCATCCAGGAGGGTTTTGAAACTCTCTAGAGAAGGTGACCCCAAAAACTCTCTGGGCAGCCTGCTCCAGGCACAGGAAGTGCAGCAGAGAGCCCAGGGCAGGCTGCAGAGCTGCTGAGGGGCCTGGAGCAGCTCTGGGAGCAGCAGAGGCTGAGAGCCCTGGGGCTGAGCCTGCAGCAGAGCAGCCCCAGAGGGCATCTGCTGAGTGCTCAGCAAGAGCTGAAGGAGCTGTGAGGGGCAAGAGGCTGGGGCCAGACTCTGCTGAGTGGTGCCCAGGGCCAGGCCAAGGGGCAATGGGCACAGGCTGGAGCCCAGGAGGAGAAAGTTGTTTGTTGGGAGGGTGCTGGAGCCTGGAGCAGGCTGCCCAGAGAGGCTGTGGAACCTCCTTGTGTGGAGAGCTTCCAACCCCCCTGGGCACTGTGCTGGGGGTGCCCTGCTGGGTCTGGCTGATCTGCAGAGCTCCCTCCCAGCCTCCCCATGCTGAGCTCTGGGATGCTCACAGCTCCCACAAAGCAGAGCTCTGCACTCTCACTTACTTCATCTGCTTCACAATGGTGCTCTTCCCAGACTCTCCTGCACCTGGAAAGCACAAAAGGGTCCCAGTCAGATGTGGTCCCAGCAGGATGTCCTCTCCCCAGCCTGCACACAGAGCTGTGTGGAGCAGTTTGTGCTGCTGCTGGCAGCAGAGGTGGCAGACACAAGCTGCCAGCCCACGGCCAAGTCACCTCCTCTGGGCCTTCACCCACTCCTGAAGGAGCTTTTCCTGACGTTCCAGGCCCTCTGCTCCTCCAAGAGCCACCCAGCCAAGGCAGCTCGTTAAAGACTCCTTTAGAAACGTCTGCCCTGGGGCTCCAAAATCATCAGCTGGGAGCTCCTGCAGGGCTGGCAGCTGCTTGGCCATGTGATGGCCACCACCAGGCACTGCCTCAGCACAGCTGCTCGGCAGGGAGGCAGTGAGCAGGCCTGGGCTGTCCTGAGACCCCCCCCCCAGTGCCCTCCAGCCTGGGCAGCAGGGGCAGGGAGGGGACTGTGTCCCTCTGCTGAGACCTCCCTGCAGTGCTGGGGCAGCTCTGGAGCACTCAGCACAGGCAGGGACCTGCTGGGGCAGGGCCAGAGGAGGCCACAGCAGTGCTGGCAGGGCTGGAAGGGCTCTGCTGGGAGCCAGGCTGGGAGGGTTGGGGGTGAGCAGCCTGGGGAGGAGAAGGCTCCAGGAAGAGCTTCTGGTGGCCTTGCAGTGCTTCAGGGGACAAGCAGAAAGCTGGGGACAGAGTGCTGGGCAGGGTCTGCTGTGCCAGGCCAAGGGGAGATGGTTTGGAACAGGAAGAGGCAGAGTGGAGAGAAGGGAGAAATGTTTGGCCCTGAGGGTGGCAGAGCCTGGTCCAGGCTGCCCAGAGGGGTGGGAGCTGCCCCAGGGCTGGCAGCACTGCAGCTCAGGCTGTGTGTGGCTGTGAGCAGCCTGCTCTGGCTGCAGCTGTCCCTGCTGAGGGCAGGCCTTGGGCTGGAGCAGCTCTGAGGGTCCCTTCCCACCCAAACCAATTCCATGACTGAGCCCTTTTCAGAGGTCTCTCTCCCTCCCCAGGTCTCCATCATCTCCACCTCCCTCCCCTCTCCCAGCCCTTACTCCACCACCTCCAGCTCTCACTCCTGCCCTTGAACCTCTCCAAGCACTTGCAGCTGCCTGCAGGCTCCAGCTGCTCTTCTTTTCCCAGCAGCAGGACCAGGTCTGGGAGCAGCTTTTTCATCACCACCTTTTGTCCCCTGCTGCCACCCAGCTCTGTTCACCCTGAGGCAGGGAGGTTTGCACTCAGCCAGCCTCAAGGACCTGGAGTAGGGGAGGGGAAATAAAAAAAAAACAAACCAAAGCACAAGAGGACTCCAAGTGCAGGTGAAACTCTGCCCCAGCCTGCAGCAAGCTGATGCTGCACATTCAAATGCAGGTGGTGAGGGCAGGGGGATGGAGTTACACTGAAATTCCCAAGGGCTCCACAGGAGCAGCTTCCAGCCCCAGGGTGGGAGGGCAGGGATGAGATGGGAGGCAGAAAAGGGTGAGGGAGGAAAGAAATCCTGGAATGCCAGGGCTGGGCCAGCATGGAAGGCAGAGGGGGGTGAGGGATGGTCCTGGCTGGGACAGGGGAGAGCAAACCTGAACCTTCCCTCCACAGCCCCCTGGGGGTCTGCTTGGGTCCCAGCACAGCCAGGCCCAGCTGGGCAGGGCAGAAGGCCACTGGGAAGCTGCTCCAGAAGCTTTGGCTGCTCCTTGGAGGGACCTCTGGAGCTGCTTGCACAGACCCAGAGCAGCTCAGCCAGGGCACTGCTTGCTGCTCCTGGTGTGCTGCCCCCACTGCATCCACCCAGGACACAGGTCAGGTCCTGGGTCCCCAACTTCAGCCCCTCCAGGACCCAGCCCACGCCAAGCACTGCAGCTCCTACAGCCCCCAGAGCACCTGAGAGAACCCCAAAGAGCTCAGGGGAGAGCTCAGGGCACTGCTGAGCTTGGACTCGACCCTCTGAGAGGTCCCATGGGCAGATCCCTTCTGCTCTGAGCTTGCCAAGCCCTCTGTGAGGACCTACACCAGATCCCTTCTGCTCAGAGCTTGTCAGGATCCCTTTATGAGGTCCCACGGGCAGATCTCTCTTCCCTCTGGAGGGGGAAGGGAGAGGAGAGGGAGCCTGAGCAGCTCCCAGGGCAGGCTGAGGAGCACAAAGAAGGGAAGTGCCAGCCCAAGCACTTCCCCTGGAGGCTTTCCTGCAGCAGGAGGTGGGAGCCAAGGGCATGGCCACACTCTGCAGATTACAGGGAAGAGGAGGAGGAGGAGGAAGCTTCCCTAAAACACAGCCCAGAGTGGGAATTACAGGCCTGGGCAACTCCAGGCTGGAGCAAATGTTGGCTCTGAAACCCACTGCCCCTTCCTTCACCCTGAGAAGGTAGGTGAGAGCCTGGCCCAGCTCCTCAGGACGCTGCTCTGGCAGACACAGCCTGCAAGTGCTGAGCCTGCACCAGGCTGCACCACCCCGCACTGGAGGGGAGGAATTTCGGCCCCCCCCTCACCTCCCAACGGCAGGGAAAAGCCCTGCAGGATCTGCAAGTTCCTGATGAGAAAGGAGGTCACAGCTGAAAGGAATTCTGGTGGAGGCAGAGGAGCACCTGGAAGAGCCATTAAGGACAAAGCTCCACAGCCCTGCCCTGGTCTGCAGCCCCAGGGGGGAGCAGGCAGAGCTGGGAGCTACAGCAAAGGCTCAGCAGGGCAGGGGCAGGGCCAGGGGCTCTGCAGACCCCCCCCGGGCTGGCTGCTGCACCCCAGGGCAGTGGCACAGTGGTGCCAATGTCCCCCCCTGAGCAGCTCAGCAGTGGCCCCAGGGGTGTGATGGAGCCAGTGGAGGGCTGAGGCTGGGAGAGGCTCTCAGGATGCTTTACAGCACCTCCAGGGTGGGCACTGAGCCACCTCCAGGGTGGGCACTGAGCCACCTCCAGGGTGGGCACTGAGCCACCTCCAGGGTGGGCACTGAGCCACCTCCCCGGGCAGCCTGTGCCAGCCTCTCCTCACCCTCACTGCCCACAATTTCCTCCTCCTCCTCTCCTCTCCACTCTCACTCTGCCCTCTCCCAGCTCAGAGCCATTCTCCTTGTCCTGGCACCCCCAGCCCTTGTCCCAAGTCCCTCCCCAGCTCTCCTGGAGCCCCTTCAGGCACTGGAGGCTGCTCTGAGCTCTCCCTGGAGCCTTCTCTCCTCCAGCCTGAGCCACCTGAATGGGCTGGAAGAGGAGGGAATGGTGGGGAGAGAGGTCTGGAGGAGGATTTCATCACCTGCTGTGTCCGTATCGGATTTCTGCTTGTGCTGTTGCCTGTTTATGAAGGGCAAACCCCCCCCGGACCCCCGGCAGGGACTGCACTGCCCAGAGCAGCACTGAGCCAGCAGGAGGGTGGGGAACAGCCCCAGGGCTGCCTGCTGAGGGAACAGCTCAGGCTCACCCTCGGGGATGAGGGAGAGAGCCCCCAGAACACAGAGCTGCAGGGGCTGAGCTCTGGGGGGGCTGAGCAATGGAGCCCCCAGAACACAGAGCTGCAGGAGCTGAGCTCTGGGGGGGCTGGGGAATGGAGCCCCCAGAACACAGAGCTGCAGGAGCTGAGCTCTGGGGGGGCTGAGCAATGGAGCCCCCAGAACACAGAGCTGCAGGAGCTGAGCTCTGGGGGGGCTGAGCAATGGAGCCCCCAGAACACAGAGCTGCAGGAGCTGAGCTCTGGGGGGGCTGAGCAATGGAGCCCCCAGAACACAGAGCTGCAGGAGCTGAGCTCCTCCCGTGCCAGCTCTCAGCCCACACTGATGCTGCTCTGAAGGCCACTCCGGGAAGCAGAGAAGGTGACAGGAGGCAGAGAAGTCACCAAACACCAACTGGGAGAACATGAAACAGGAGCCTGGCAGGGGCTGGGAACAAAGGCTGAGGGCACAGAGGAGGAGGAGCAGCAGCGAGGGCTGGGGAAAAGCAATCAGCATCTGTTGGGCACCTCAGACACAAACCCTGCCTGGGGCACCAGGAGATGTTCTCTGGTGGCACTGGCATGGAGGGCAGGGCTGAGCTGCCTGGGTTGGGAGTCCTGGAACTGTTTGGGTGGCAAAAGAGCTTCAGGGCCAAGCCTGAGCCCAGCAGTGCCAGGGCAGTGCCAGGCCATGGCTCTCAGCACCACAGCTCTGAAGCCCCTCCAGGGCTGGGGACTCCACCACTGCCCTGGGCAGCCTGGGCCAGGCCTGGGCAACCTTTCCATGGAGGAAGTTTCTTCTGCTGCCCAACCTGAACCTGCCCTGGGGCAGCTTGAGGCCACCTCCTCCTGTCCTGGGAGCAGAGCCCAGCCCCAGCTGGCTGCAGCCTCCTCTCAGGGAGCTGCAGAGGGCAATGAGGTCTCCTCTCAGCCTCCTCTTCCCCACCCTGCTGGGTGACAGCAGCTGGAGATGGGCCAGGGCGTGCTCAGGTGGCCAAGAAGGGCAGCAGCAGGGCAGGGACTGTCCCCTTGGGAGGCCACAGCTGGAATCCCAGGCTCAGTTTTGGGCCCCTCATTCCCAGGAGGACATTGAGGGGCTGGAGCATGTCCAGAGAAGGGCCCTGGGCCCTCTGCCTGCTCCCTCCAGCTGGAAGCCCTCCTGGATTTGTCCCTCAGCAGAGCTCCTCCAACCTCACCCTGCTGGGTCCTGGGCTCAGCACCAGGCTGAGAAGCAGCACTGGGCAGGAGCCTCCTCCCTCTGCACCTCCCTCAGCTGCTCCCCAACCTACATAGCTGTGGGCAGCCTGAACTGGGGCAGTTATTTCAGCAGGGCTCTGGAGGCCCAACCCAAGGTGGAGCCAGGAGCTTGCTCCTCACCACCAGCAGCACTGCAAGAGTCTGGCTCCAGTTACATAAACCACTGCATGATCTCCTGCCACCAGTGCACAGCACCACAGCACCTGGAGCCCAGCTCCTATCTTATTGGTGGGGAAAAAAAAAACAAAACAAACTCAACAGAAAAAAGCTTCCTCCAACGATGGAAAAAAACCAAAACAACCCTCAGGAGCTTTGGCCCCAGCTCCTCAGTGCCTCACCCACAGCAGATCTGCTCCCACCCCAGGCACTGCTCAGGCTGAGAGGCTTAGCTGTGGGGAGAGCACAACTGAACCCTGCAGCTGAGCAGGGGAGAGCACAGAGCTGAAGTGGGGAGGCTGGGAGGGAGCTCTGCAGATCAGCCAGACCCAGCAGGGCACCCCCAGCACAGTGCCCAGGGGGGTTGGGAGCTCTCCACACAAGGAGGCTCCACAGCCTCTCTGGGCAGCCTGCTCCAGGCTCCAGCACCCTCCCAACAAACAACTTTCTCCTCCTGGGCTCCAGCCTGTGCCCATTGCCCCTTGGCCTGGCCCTGGGCACCACTCAGCAGAGTCTGGCCCCAGCCTCTTGCCCCTCACAGCTCCTTCAGCTCTTGCTGAGCACTCAGCAGATGCCCTCTGGGGCTGCTCTGCTGCAGGCTCAGCCCCAGGGCTCTCAGCCTCTGCTGCTCCCAGAGCTGCTCCAGGCCCCTCAGCAGCTCTGCAGCCTGCCCTGGGCTCTCTGCAGCACTTCCCTGTCCCTCCTGAACTGCAGAGCCCAGAACTGGACCCAGCCCTCCAGATGTGTCCCCACTGGGGCAGAGCCTCTCCTGCCCCAGTCCAGCTCAGGTGCTCCAGAGCAGCTTCTCCTGAGCAAGGACCTGCAGGAGCCTGAATCCAAAGTATGCTCAGAAGCAAGAGGAGCTTCTGCTGCCATCCAAAGTCAGCCTCAGCCCAGCTGGCAGCTGCTCCTCGTGGTCTTTAGAGCCCCCAAAGTGATTGTTGCACAGGTGTGGACCCTCCACCACCTCCTGACAAGGTCACCCTCACCCCACAGCCCTTTCCAGCACCCCCAAGGACACCCCAGAGCCACAACCTGCCAGGGGAGGAATTACTGCTGCCAGACACAAGCAGGCAGGAAGGATGTTGGTGAACATGTCCCATCCTAGCACCCAGCAGCTTGCTGTGGTCCTCACAAACTCCAACTGCCTGAGATGGAAACCCTCTCACAGAGACAGTGCAAGCACAAGTCCTCAGCATGGCCACCAGAGGTGCCCCAGATCCTGCACAGGTCCTCACCACGGCCACCAAAGGTGTCCCAAACCCTGCACAGGTCCTCACCACGGCCACCAAAGGTGCCCCAAACCCTGCACAGGTCCTCACCATGGCCACCAAAGGTGCCCCAAACCCTGCACAGGTCCTCACCATGGCCACCAAAGGTGCCCCAGACCCATCAGAAGCAGGAGCACAGCAGCAGCACCTCCCTCCTGTGCTCTCTGCACCCACAGGAGCTCCTCCAGGGCTGGTTCCAGCCCCTCTGAGCCGTGCAGAGCAGCTCAGCCGCGGCCCTGCCCCCGTCCCCTGCCGCACCCACAGAGGCAGCTCGGAGCAGGGTTCAGAGCCCCCTGCCAGGGCAGCTCCCAGCCCAGCGAGGGCACCCCCGGGGGCATTCCCAGGCGGTGACAGGAGTGGACTCCTCCAGCCCGAGCTGTGCGGTGCCGCCGAGAGGATCTCCGCAGCCAGGCAGGCTCCGAGGCTCCCTCCCTCCTCCGGCCCACAAAGAGGAGATGAAAGGAGACCTGCGGCAGCCCAGGCAGCGCCTCCTGCTCCCGCAGCCCAGAGCCGCCCCAGGGACGGACTTGCCCCGGGAGCAGCCAGAAGCGAGCCCTGGGCCCAGCCGGGCAGTTACTCCATGGCTCCTCCGCGGGCCAGGACACATCTCCCCCCTCGGCCCTGGATGTCACCTGGGGTCTGGCACCTGGCGGAGGTCCCAGCCCCTCCTCAGCGACACAAAGGCAAAGCTGCTCTAAGTGGCCTCTGGGATCCACCCCGGAGCTCCTCATCGCTCCCCCCCCCGGGCTGCAGGGTCCTGCCCCACACCTTCATCCTCCCCGGGTCCCCCCCAGGGCCCTTCTCGACCCCCATCACTACCCCTCCCTCCCCACCACTCACCCTCTGAAGACCTTTTAACCTCCTAGGGCCCCTCCTCGCCCCCGGGGCATCCCCAAAGCCTTCCTCAGCCCTGCGAAGCTCCAAGCTCCCTTCCCCAGGGACTCCTTCACCCTCCCCAAGCCCGAGAGACCTCACGAACGTCCTCAGCCCTCTCCGAACCGCTCCCTGAGTTCCTTCGCCTTGAGGCTGGGAGCGCCACAAACGCCCTCGCTACAGCTCTGTACGGACCCTCAAGACCCCTCCCCAGCGCACGCAGCCCGCAGCGATCCACATCTCCCCCTCGGCCCCCTCCTGAGGCCGGGAGACCCTCCCCAGAGCCCTCTCAGCCCCCTTGAGACCCTCCCCAGAGCCCTCTCACTTGCAGACATCTCCCTCCAGGGCACTTCAGGCCCCTCAGGGTCCCCTCCAGGCCTCCCCTGGGGCCGTTCCTCACCGAGCAGCAGCAGCTTCACCTCCTTGGCCGCCTTCTCGCCGTCCTCCCGCAGGTTGCGGTCGATCATCTTACTCCGCTCCACCGCCGCCTTGTCCTCGGCGCTCAGCGTGCAGCCCATGGCGGCGGCGGGCTGGGGGAAGGGCGGCAGAGCGGCTCCGGCCGCCGGGAGCGGGACGGGAGCGGGGCCGGAGCGGGGCTCAGCCTCTCGCCTGCCTCGGCCCGGGCGGCTCCCGCAGGCGGCGCCGGATATCCGCTCTCGCGCCGCGGGGCACCACGGGAAGCGCAGTCCCCGCGGGGAGACATGGGAGCGGGGGGCGGAGCTTCCGCCTCGTTAGAGCGGGGCACGATGGGAGCGGGAGGCCCCACCCCTCACTTCCGCCTCGTTGCAGCGAAGCATGATGGGAACGGGGGGACCGCCCCTCACTTCCGCCTCGGTGCAGCGCAGCTTTGCTTCCGCCTCGGTGCGCGCCGGGAGCTGCTCCTCGGTTCCGCCTCGCTGCAGCGGGGCCCATGGCAGCCTCCGCGCCGGTGCCGCAGAGACCCACACGGGGGCTCGGCTGTGCCTGGGCCTACGCCGGCCCCACGTGCCCCAGCCACGCTCTGAGCCCCACCAGACCCCGTGGCCACCTCCCCGTGGGCCCTTTCCCCCTGCCCGTGGTGAGGGGCTCCAGCCCCCTGCAGTCCCGCAGGGGCAGGCCCCGGCCCCACGGCCGTGGGGTGGGCACAGGCTGAGTGGTGTTGGAGAACAAGGAGTGGCCTGGAGGGACAGGGGCAGGGGCAGGGAGGGGACTCACAGACCCCCGGCTGGGCACCGGGGGACAGACCCCCCCGGGGAGACCCTGCCAGGATGGGAACCAGCCCCAGCCCCGCGCTCCTCCGCCCCACTGTGCCGCAGCTCCCCTGGGCTTGCACCCACTGACCCCCCCCAAAGCTCGCGGCCCTTCCTGTGGGACCCCCAACCCCTACGGCAACGGCGCAAACCCCAGCCCTGCCCCATCCAGCCCAACCCTGCTCAGCCCTGCCCTGCCCCGCCCAACTCAGCCC
>VWZI01002552.1:13224-51394 GCA_013396835.1 Psilopogon haemacephalus | reverse complement strand
TATTTATATTTAATATTGTACATGTTATACTATATATATCTTATATATTATAGTCCTATATATTATGTCATATCTATTATATATATGTCACATATTATATATGTCATATACTATATATATTCATTGTTTTCTTATATATTACATATATCATATACAAAATATATTTTTCTTTTTTATTGTTAGTCTTCCATTAAAGCTGGTTTAGGTTTGTTGGTTTTTTGTTGTGTTTTGGGTTTTTTTCCCAATCCATGTCTCCCTCTTTCCTTTCCTTTCCCCATATTTGAAGGGAGAGGGGGTTAATAGAGAGCATCTGTCACTTGCTTAGTGGCCAGCCCAGCCTCAACCTATGACAATAAGGAGTTAACTGGAGAATGTCATATTTGGAATTGAGCTGTCTGTGCTGGATTCAGTGGCAATACAATGAATTGACATGCCAAAGCTGAGGATCTTGGAATCATACCATGGGCAGGCAGAAGAAGCAACACAAATTTTAAACTGCCTTTGCACATTTTAGAGCAGCTAAAATTCGCAATTCTGTGGGCTGAGCTAGGAAAAAGGTTCACAAAGCAAGTAAAAAGATTCAAGATTTTTTCATATTTGTGAAAGGCTACACAGTACTCAGCTACTGTTAGCAGCTCTAAATCCTGCAGATTGTGTGCTTTGGAGCAGACTAGAAAAACAAACAGTGGAAATGGCTCTAGCTATTTCTTTACATTTAAGCCAATGTGGGGGGAAAAAAATTAGGATAAGCAGAAAAACTCAGGAAGACAATTCTGTATCAGCAACCATTTTTCTCCTGGTTATTCCCTAATGCCTAGGAAATCATCTGTATGTAAAAGTTTGACTAAAACAGAGTTCAGTCATGCCACCTCAATGAAAATCTTAGTGCCTCTATGCTGTGTTTGCATAAGGATGACAGTGAAATTTCTGCAAATTCTGCTTGAAGCCACTGAGTTCAACACATTACCTCCCTGCAACAGATTGCATGGTAGTACATACGACAGCTGAAGTTAAAGGCTTTCTCTCAGTCAAACCTGCTCTAGTTTAATTAAAGGTGTGATTTCAACTCCAAAAGACAGGAGATTTATAAATTTGTCTACTATAACTCAGCTCACACTCCATAGACATTTCTTAAGTCATTTTCACCTCAGGTTAAATCAGCACATGCCAAGATTTGCACCTAGTCTAACCTCCTGGATGAAATAACTCCAATCTCTTTCAACCAATATGAAATGACACTGATGAAACCTCACTGTAGAATACTGTCAGGGCTGGTAGCTGCAGGAAGAAAAAGTGCTTTGTGGCTCTTAGATGACGTAGCCAATTGAGGAAACCTGCACTTTTAAAAAGAAGGGCCTGGAAAAGGCAGCATAAAACAAAAACAACAAAAAAAAAACCTCCACCAAAACCAGCACAGCAATACCTAAATAGGATAAAGATTTCCATTTGAGTCTTATTTCTACAGTTCCTTGAACATGCTTTCACCGATCTATTTTTTGTTCCACAGGCTGTGTCAAGTATTAAGCAGTTTAATCCACCTACTCTTTGGTATTGCACAGGTTTCCTAGCTGAGATGCATAATTAGGCTTTGATTTGCAGTTTCTAATTAGTAGCACCAGCAGCATCTAAGTAACGAGCTGTGGTACAGAACTGCCAGATTTAAAGGAGGCAAGAGGCACAATAATTTAAACTACTCCTACATATTGGTGTGTCCTAAAAATGCAACCACTTAGGGAAAAGATTTGAACAAATCACCCAAAAAACCCCAACCACGTGACTGTAATACAACTGAGGTTTTAAAAAATGAAGCTTAAAAATTTCTTGATTAAAAAAATCCAGACTTGAAGATCATTTTGAAAACCTGTAATACTGCAAACTGAGAAGACAAGCATCATTTCGTCAAATATATTGCTCATATCTCATAAAAGATATATAGCAGATGCAGGAGTCCTAAGAAGAGAGAATAAATTAGAATATATAGTGAAAACTCCCAGTCTTAACTAAATGGGAGATCTTTAGAGACGTAAGTGTGTGCACACAGTCAGTGGAAGAATTTCTTAAGCTTCCATAGCCAGAAGATCAAGGAGTCCTGACTCTGGCCTGAGATTGAATCCAATGCTGAAGAACAGGGGGCGTTAGGTGTGATTTCACCTCCCAAAGAAACTTGCTCTAATCTTCAGTTACTGGAGAGGGATCAAATCCTGATTTTTATACCTTGTAACACATTTTGTTAGCACTACTTATTCCAGTAGTGTTGTTCAATTCCTGCTTGAACAGTCCATTGATCCAAGGACTCACTAATTTCAATCACAGGATGTTAGGGGCTGGAAGGGACCCAAGGAGATCATTGAGTCCAACCCCCCTGCCACGGCAGGACCAGACAATCTAGCTCAGATCACAGAGGAACACATCCAGACAGGCCTTGGAAGTCTCCAGAGAAGGAGACTCCACAACCTCTCTGGGGAGCCTGTGGCAGTGCTCTTTGACCCTTACAGTCTGCAAAATACAACAGTTATTTTTGCTTTGTATCTTAAGAAGACATAAAAGAGACAATCTGAATTACTAAGTGTTTCACCTGTGGAGTTTACCTTTATTTGCACTTTTCTGAAGTCAGCATAGACTGAGTTTAAAACTGTCTTTAGGTTAAAGTGCTCCTTCCTATACCACATCTCATCCCCTTTCAATATCCTTTCTGAGACTGAGAATTACAATATCATTGCTGAGATCAGATTGTTGATTCATTGATCTAACAGCACTGTAATGTATTCTTTACTACTCCCCATCCTATTCTTTATTACCACAACATCTTGGTTCCATTTTGTACAACTGCTGCTCATTAAAGCAGGCTCTTCGTTCAGCTATACTCCAAAGCAGACAGGACCATTTCCTAAGTTAATAAGGATAATTTGGAACCTTGTATAGCAACTCAGAAATTTATGTAATAGCTCTTGAGGCACCTGAAGAGATCTTTTCTTGCCTCTAGAGCCACAGGGAATAGATGTTGATTTTAGGCCTCCTACAGGTTATAAATATCAAGCCAAACATCCTTAGAACAATGCAAAGCATGAAGAAAGTAAAAGAGAAGGATTTACTAGAACTGAAATAATGCTTTGACCTATCTACTGGGACACACACACACACACTACCTCAGCCAGTCCTCACCAGATCTGTTCACTAGACCCTTCACCAGTTTTGTTGCTGCTCTCTAGATATGCTCCAGCACTTCAATGCCATTCTTGGAGTGAGGGACCCAAAACTGAACCCAGTATTGAAGGCACAGCCTCATCAATGCAGAGTACAGGGGTACAATCGTTTCCCTGCTCCTGCTGGCCACACTATTCCTGATACAAGCCAGGATGCTACTGGCTCATCTTCAGCCATCTGTCAACCAGCCCCTCCTAGGTCCTTTTTTGCATTTCTAATCGTTCTGCCTCAAGCCTGTAACACTTTTTAGGGTTGTTGACCCAACTGCAGGATCCAGCATTTGGCATTTCTAAACCTCATGCAGTTGACCTCAGCCTGGTTAGATCTCTTTTCAGAACCCTCCTACATGAAAGAACAGTAATAATACCATGCAAAGCAATCAGAGGCAGGGTATGCTAGTGATGAGCTTCAACTGTAGGCTTTGCAGGAGCTGTTACTCAGCAACTGAATCACTGAGAGCTTTCTGCCCAGAATAATGACCCAATTCCTTATAATAGCATTACATGGAGGTTCAGCTCTCCCTTTGCTATCTCAGGCAAGGAGGAATAGAAAGAGAAATAAATAAAAGATGATGTAACCAGGTAACCACCTAATACAGCATTGCCAGTGCTAGAAACAGGCCTTAAGCTTTGTACAGAATTGAGGCTTTAGAACTGAGGCTTGTCAGGCTTGCTCCATCTGAATCTTTCTTGACCTGTCTCCAGCTTAACCTGTGAGAGCTATTTCTCTTATTGACCATGTCTATTGCTAATTTATTTTACTTTTATTTGTCTTTGTATAATGCAATGTCATACACTTTTATACATAGAAAGCAATAAGAAGCAGTTATCCTGTGCAGAATGAAGTATTCCCAACTGTAACATAACAATGATAGTGCAGAGAAAGAAAGGCTGGGCATGACAGCAGAGTCCTAGAGCAGTGAAGAGAGCCACAAACCAGAGGATGCTGAAAGGATAGACACAGGCTGGCACTGGAGATTCCTGGACTACAAACCATTTGCCCATGGCCGGTGAAAGAAATGCAGACCTGGTGCCGGACAGAAATTGTTTTAGGGGGTTACAAAACCATCATATCTAATATACTGAAAAGCACCATACATAGTAAATTCAGATGTAATGGAGGACTGCAGACAAATTAAGACAGAGCATAAGTATAAAAACATATCAGCAAATGTAAAAAAAAAAAAAAAATCACTGCTAACCAATCCTAGAGTGAGCAAGAAGAAACCATCTACATGACCATTATATTCCTTGTGGCAAAGGATTTAGGATGATGACAGGTCACTGTAACACTCCACCAGTGCACCCAGCATGAAACAATCAAGTTCATCATCCAGAGATGCAGCAGAGACTGAGCCTAACACTAGGAGAATGGGTAGGGACTCAGAAGTGTGTGTACAACAATTCTAATTGCAGGGGGGTATTTGTTTTTTTTCTGTAATAATTAGAACTAGGCTAATAGTGCTTCTTGAATTAGATTGTTACATTTCCAATTACCCTAACAAAGAGTTCTTGACTGTATGTATAAAGGGGGTGTTTCTTCTGTGCCTGTAAACAAGATTTTGAGTGTAACAATGAAGAGAAATGAAGAACACTTTTGTATGTGCTATGAATGAAGAGAGCCACCTCTCTGGAATAGGAATACTCTATTTCCCATTAACAGTTGAATACACACAGATTAGCCCACCCAGTTAATTTAATCACAAGCACAGATGATAGGAATACTCTCAATTAAGATGAGCTATGATAGCAGCACAGATAGGAGCAGGAGGTAGGTCAGAAACTTCTGTTTACTCTTTGATAGAGCATAACGAAGTGGAAGGATTCAGTGATCTCAAAGTATACTACATTTAAGTCTGGCCACTAACATAATTGCATCTTGCACGTAATTAGCCTCTAATATTCACTGCCGTGATTGTAGAAGCTAATTGCTTAAGAGGATTCAGAGAAAGTATTTAAAAGAACAGCTACATCTCAGAAAAGATAAAATGGACTGGTAGCAAAGAAATTCTTCGTCCTGCCAAATACCAAATTCTCATCTGAAACAGAATGACATAAAGCTGCTGCCTTCCATCAGGGGGTGATCTGTTACAGGCAAAACAACTCGCTGCAGGTCATGAAACAATCTCTAGTGGAGGTAAAAGAGAATCCCTGTCTCTGACAATGTTATTCTACTATTGCTCTCTGTATGCTTCTTCCTCACTGTTGAAGATACTATTCTAAACTACAGAGGCAGCTTATCTGATTCAGGATAACAATGACTGGAAAATTCCTGGGTTTGACTGGGAAGGCCACAGTTGATCAGTGACAGACAGTGGAGCTCCATCACAGAAGAGCAGTCATTCCTCTTCTCAACTTTGAAGAGCACACAGAGCAGGATCCTTCTGACACTAGCTAGAAGGATCAGTGAGAACTTAAGCAAAGCACAGGTGATGGAAATTAGATTTTTATACAAATCTGTTCATGTGTAGAATTCACACTGCTGGAGATACTGAGCAAAATTATTCCTTTCTAAATTATAATTTAATTTAATGATTTATAATTTATTTGCTTCTATTTATTTATTTAGTTATATTTTTATGACATTAATTATTTTAAATTATCAAACCTGATGTTCTACATAAAAGAATGGTGTCAAAAGTAAACTATGATATCTGTACTTCGCTATACAACTGAGTTGTCTGGGAAAATATTGAATATTAACCTAACAGAAAGTGCCTTCTATCATAGACATTTTTTTTTTTCCTGACGTTTCTCAGGGCCAAATATGCCTCAGTTTTCAGGAGTCAGCTATCTCTTTTCCAGATACCATATTTTCAGCATTTTTGTCTCAACGCCAGGACAGACAAACAAACCAGAGACAAGAGAAATGGAGATGTCAAGTATCTAAAGCTAGATTTGACAGTACTGAGAAACAAGCAGCATGCTCTCACTGATTACTACTTGATTTGATAAGGGGGATAATTAAAAGACCGCACACAGAGAGCCTTTCCCCAGCATTTAGAAAAACACAGCAGTTTGTCATAAATCTCTTTCAATTATTGGCAAATATTTTTGCCTGTGAGTTGCTGACTCCTTTCTGCTGATGAGAAAGCACCCATAAAGCAAAGCTTTCTGTTAACTTCTTGGTCTAAATTCAACACAGCTTAAAAGCAGGCACTTAACCAGGTGCTTTGGAACCTAAGCACCTGTGTACTCCTGTGCACCTAAGCTTTCCTCTGTACTCAGGAAAGCAGCTCAGGAAAACTCTCTTAACTTGTTTAAACACTCGAGACACCTTAGGAATCTAAAGCGTTAGGCATTTACAGGGCATCAGTAAGAGAATAGGACGCTCTTTCAACAGGATGAGAATAAGCTTGTTTGCCTGCTATCTTGCAAGAGTCTATAGCTCTTGCCTCAGCACTTGGTCAAGCACTTTGACAGCAAGAAGATGGCATTACTGGAATTTTCCTACAGCTCATGTTGGTCCTTTCTCAGCCACCGCAGCTCCTTCACAGAATTACACAGGCTCACAGGATGTTAGGGGCTGGAAGGGACCCAAGGAGATCATCAACTCCAACCCGCCTGCCACAGCAGGACCAGGCAATCTAGTTCAGGTCACACAGGAACACATCCAGACAGGCCTTGAAAGGCTCCAGAGAAGGAGACTCCACAACCTCTCTGGGAAGCCTGTGCCAGTGTTCTATGACCCTTACAGTAAAGAAGTTCCCCCTTGTGTTGAGGTGGAACCTCCTGTGCTACAACTTACACCCATTGCTCCTTGTCCTATCACAGGGAGCAAGTGAGCAGAGCCTGTCCTGCCCTATCCTGACCAGCCCTCAGATGTTTATAAACACTGACTAAATCCCCTCTCAGTCTTCTCTTCTCCAGACTAAGCAGCTTCAGGTCCCTCAGCCTTTCCTCATCAGGCAGTGCTCCAGTCCCCTCATCATCCTTGCAGCACTCCACTGGACCCTCTCCAGCAGATTCCTGCCCCTCTTTAACTGGGAAGACCAAAACTGAAAGCAGTATTCAAGATAAGGTCTCACCAGGGCAGAATAGAGTAGATCCCTTGATCTGCTGAACACACTCTTCTTAATATACCCCAGGGTACCATTGGCCTTCTTGGCCACCACGCACATTGCTTCCTCTGCTACCTCCCTGCTTCTTCCCCTGCCCACTTGAAATCTTCTCTTTAGAAGTTACATAATTTGTATTGAGTATTAGGATAAACCAGTTTTGTGCTAAAATAACATAAAGAATCCTAAATTCTTGAATCAAAATTATAATAATCTATTAGCTCACAACCTGAAATGAGCACAATTAATCTCCAGATCTTTACAGAGCTGGCCACAAAGTCAATCAAGGTCCTCTACACAGAAAAAAAAAAAACAACCTAGGCAGAATCTGCTGTTTAGCAATCCAAACTTAATTTCTAAGACTCTAACTTCCCTCCACAAGGAACAATTTGAGTAAGTGGTTTCTCTGTAGGAAGTCTTCAACGGCCTTGTCAAGGAAACAGAAAGCAAAACAAACAAATGAAGCAAACAATGCAATAAGAAATAATGGCTAATAAACACGGAATGCAGCAATCTAATCCTATTGTCTTTTCTATTTCTGTACACTCTGGGACAAATCCAGAAGTGATGTGAGTCTTTTAAAACTGAAATTGGTTATAATTCTTGAGGTCAAAAATCTCTCTCCGGGAATAAGAAAGGCAAATAGGGGAAAAACAAAACAAAACAAAACAAAACAAAAAAAAAAAAAAAAAAAAACTTTCCAGTTGGATATTCACCTCCTAGCAAGAGAAAGAGTAGAGTTGGTGTTCACCCAATCCAACCCCGCTGCCAGAGCAGGATCACCTATACCAGATCACACAGGAACACATCCAGGCAAGTTTGAAATATCTTCAGCAACCTGCTCCAGTGTTCTGTCACCCTCACAATGAAAAAAAATCCTCCTCACATTTAAATGAAACTTCCTATGCCTGAGCTTCCACCCACTGCCCCTTGTCCTGTCATTGGGCATCACTGAGCAGAGCCTGGCTCCAGCCTCCTGGCGCTCACCCTGCACATATTTATAGACACTGATTAGTTCACCTCTCAGGCTCCTCTTCTCCAAGCAGCACAACCTGAGCTCCCTCAGCCTCTTCTCATAAGTGAGATGTTCCATTCCCTTCATCATCTTTGTGGCTCTGTGCTGGACTCTCTCAATCAGTTGTATGTCCCTCTTGAACTGAGGGGCCCAGAACTGGACACAGAAAGGCAGAAGAGAGCAAGTGGTGTGTACCACTAATCTCTTTTTTTAGATACACATCAGCATCAGTTCTGGAGGTAGATCCTTGCCACTGCAATTCTACTTACATGTCATCACTGCTTTGCCTTCCTCGTGTAATCTCACTGTGGTCACATACTGTGCAAAACTTGGTTTGTAGTGTTTATTATTGTTATTTTTATTATTTTTTGTATGTTCACTCCTGCCTCCTCAATAAAAACAAAGCATTCAAGCAATAAGAGCATTGTATCACTTACCACTGTATCTCTCGTGACTGTTGGCAATTCCTTTCTTGGTGAAGGCTTGGAAGATTTCAGTTTGGCTCCACCAGTTAATGAAATGCTTCAACCACTTCTTGCCTGTCGTCAGTCCTGGGGAGACAAATGGAGCTGGTTTTAGGCACAGCTGAGGAATGAATGAAGATTTATTTTGCACTGTTTGATTTTTCGCTTTGTGATTAATCTCTCCTATTTCATGTGGTTGGTAGATGGGTTTGGTGCTCTGAACAGTAACCACAATCCTTTCAGAACTGGGCAACCTTTAAGCCACCTGCTGTGACACGGTGTCCTGACATTGGATTACCTTTGACTCAGGAAGAAAATAACCTATCATTAGATGGTTTATGCTATTGCAAATTCAGCTAGATTTAACAATGGCAAGGTAAATGTTGAACGACAGGAGCCAAACACGAGGATTTCTTCCTGTACAGAGAACAAAAGTGAGACTGTCTCCCCTAGAAATCTACTTGTATAAAAATTTCACATTTTTACCTTACCTGACAACACTTCCCATGCTACCCTGGTGTTCTCAGACTACTGTAACACTATCAGGAACATTTCCACTGGTCAAAAAACTTGGGAGATCTTAATGTCTCTGTAATGGTTTTTGACATCAAACACATGGTGTGTCAGCATAATACTGCCTGCTTTTAATGAAAACCAGATCTTCAAAGGGGAGCTGAGATTTGGGCCCAGGTTCCTCATACTTTGAAGTTTCAAGGGAGGAGGTGGGAGCTGCTTTTTGGTGATTCTTCCCTAGTAATCATTTATAAGTCCATCCCTAAGTAACATTTTGTGAGTCAGACTGAGTCTTCTTGAGTTGTTGGTGAATGCTTATGCTGAGCCAGCTCAGGAATGGAAGAACTCTTTTACCATATCTCTTTAAATGCCATTAGACACCCATTCTCTGACTGACTGTTGTACTGTTCTGTGGATGTTCATAGAATCAGTCAGGGTTGAAAGGGACTACAGGATCATCTAGTTCCAACCCCTCTGCCATGCCCAGGGACACCTTACCCTAGATAAGGCTGCCCACAGCCTAATCCAGCTCAGCCTTAAATACCTCCAGGAATGGGGCCTCAAACACCCCCATGGGCAACCCATTCCAGGCTCTCACCACTCTCATAGTGAAGAACTACCTCCTCACATCCAGTCTGAATCTCCCCACCTCCAGCTTTGCTCCATTCCACCTAGGCCTGGCACTACCTGACAGCTTAAAAAGTCTCTCCGAGCTTTTCTGTAGACCTCCTTCAGATACTGGAAGGCCACAAGAAGGTGACCTCAGAGCCTTCTATTTTCCAGACTGAACAGCCTCAACTCTCAGTCTGTCCTCCAGCCCTCTGATCATCCCCGTGGCCCTTCTCTGGACACACTCCAGCATGTCCACATCCCTCTTGTAATAGGGGCTCCAGAACTGGATGCAGTTCTCCAGGTGGGGTCTCACCAGGGTGGAATAGAGGGGAAAAATCACCTCCCTCAACCTGCTGGCCACACTTCTGATGCAGTCCAGGCTCTGGTTGGCTTTCTGGGCAGCAAGTGCACACTGGTAGCTCATGTTGAGCTTCTCGTCCAGCAGCACCCCCAAGTCCCTCTCCTCAGGGATGCTCTTCTCCTCAGTCAGTCACTGCCCAGCCTGTGCTTGTTCTTTTGCTCTCTCCCACTTACAAAATGGGGAAGGAGATATTGATCACCACTAACGAGCCAGTGTGACAAGCAAATAGGCTTCACTCTTTAGCACCCTTTCCTAATCTCAGACTACAAATTGCCTGGCCAGGTCAACTGTTGAGTGGCATGCACATGTTCAACGCCTTCTAATCACTTTGCTAAGGATCATTTGAAGTACCATCATAATTCAACTAAACTCTCATTAGTCAAATCACAGTCACTCTTGCTTTAAAATTAACCTAAGATGTGTGAGAAGGGTCACATTACTTCTCCATCACTACTTTTTTTTTTGTTTAATATCTCAGGGAACAAAGAAGCATTAACACAAAAAAACCCCACCCCAAATTAATTAGTTTTATTGAACTCAACTAAAAATAAGTATTTCCTCTCATGAACACAATGGCTTAATTGATTTTGTCCCAGATTTGTAATCAGATATTGGATTCTCCTGTTAGCTTCATTTCAGCCTTACTGTCCCTGGGTGGAGGAACATTTCTGAAGGGTAAGAGGTGTGCACTGGCCATCAAGGAACATTTTTTTCAGATCAAAGTAATATCATGTATATCCATATTCTGGCTTCTACCTAAAATTGGCTTACTTTTTTGGTGGTGTTTGGCATTCATGACTATTTTTCATGTTAGAAAGCCTGTCAGAAAATTCACAATACTTTTAACGGGACACCATAAGTCAATAGGTTAATTTAAGGCCCATACACCGCAGAGATATAGGATTTGTTACAGCTTAACCACCAGACATCAAAACAGTGCTCCATTTGTTAGGAGACTGTTATAGTAATTAAGAGTCCATTGACAGAAGATCAAAGGAAACCACAGCTGTAATCCCTCCTGCAGAATGTCATCCACAGGCCAGGTGCAAGAGAGGCTACCTCAGTCTTCTACCTTCTGTTAATTAGAGTTTCCAAAATTCAGACCATGGGAAATAAGATGTGTCAGTGTTTCTGCTGACATTTCCTTTATCCTACCTGCATCTCCCTAAATACCACCTTTTCTAGATGCCTAAATGTTATTTTCCCAGCTTCACCTTGATGTACTTTTGTTTTGCTGCAGAAATAATAATTCTGTTTCAAAAGATATAAAGCTTAAGAGACAAAGTCATACTGTGCCCTACAGGCCTCGTATAAAGTAGTTGACACAGAAGCTTTGGTTTTTTGGTTTTTTTTTAATTGCTTCCATTATAGCCAGAAAGCCATCACATACCACCAGCTGCTCAAAAACTTTCAGAGCTATTGATGTCTGGAGACTGTCTCAGAGAATTTCAGCAATGTTCTCTCATAAAGCAGGTTGCTTTGTTTGTTTTCCTTTGCAACAGAAAACATGTGAAATCCAGAAACTGCTAAATCCATTTGAAATGTTATTGCTAAAAGCAGAACCTGTTGGTTCGTTGTAGAATTAGAACAGCACAGAATTAACCTAGAATTAGTCTAGAATTGCCCAGAAAATGCTAGAACTGACTAGGAAATCCTGGAAAGTGCTAGGATTGCCTAGAAAATGCTAGGGAGTGCTAGAATTGCCTAGAAGGTGCTAGAATTGCCTAGAAGGTGCTAGAATTGCCTAGAAGGTGCTAGAATTGCCTAGAAGGTGCTAGAATTGCCTAGAAGGTGCTAGAATTGCCTAGGATTGCTTAGACCAGCCTAGACCAAGCCAGGTTGGAAGAGACCTCCAAGCTCATCCAGTCCAGCCTATCACCCAGCCCTAGCCAATGGCACTAAGTGCCCCATCCAGTCTTTTCTTGAACACCTCCAGAGATGGCAACTCCACCACCTCCCCAGGCAGCCCATTCCAGTGCCAATCACTCTCTCTGGGAAGAACAAAAGATAGATTCTTAGTATATCTGCCTTCAAGTTTCAAAGATTCCATGGCAGAGAATATAGAGCCATCAGCTTCTTGTAAGAGTTTTGCCTTTAATTCTGCAGGAGAAACATCCTGCTGTTTTAATGAATAACCACTACATGGCTGCTATGCTAGGTGATATTGATTTCAGCAGGGGCTACTTGTCTCCTAGACTGACATCTAATATCTGTTAAAGGGATTCGCCCGCTGAGCGACTTCAGCAAAAGCAGTACATTAGGACTACAGCCAAGCTTGTGGGGATCAGTAACTCTCCTTGAAAACATCTTTCAGTCAGCCAAAAGCAGGGCAAAGTTTTGATCTGGCAAAGTTAGAATGAATGGCAGTGTATTACAGAAGAGTGAGAATGCCTCAACAGGTAACTCATGGCACATAATATGTGAGGTTACAGATCACCTAATAGAGACCATCCAGCACCAATAGCACTACAAATGCACCTTGCACTCCCACATCACCTGCTATGACTGTGTCGGTGTAGCTGCAAAAAAACTTCTATTCAGATTAGGGATGAGAGCTGCCTTCAAAGATAGAACAGTAAACGTTGGAAAAGACCATCTAGTCTGACTATCCTGCTGAAGCAGGTTCACTTGGGAACCAGATATAAACAGACTCAGAGAAGCTACAAGGTATGGTGCATAGCTTGCTACTAGTCAGAAAGCTGCTGGTTGGAAACAAGGTCCTATGGTGGGTTAAAAAGCTGGTTTAAGACCTTTGTCTCACTTCTCACCCTCAGCTACTCTGAGTTTTTGACTTTAAAAAGCTCTGCCACTAACTTTCTTGGAATTAAAACTGTCTTTTTCAGTAAGGTATCTAATAGTCTTTAAAAGTCTCCCAGGAGCATGCTATCATATAAAAATCTAGATGGATCCACTTCAAAACTGGTGTAGTCTTCTGTGTCTTGATCAGAATGAAGTCTCTCCACCCACCTTATCCATAGCTGTCCCAATATTTGCTATTGTGTATGTTTTACCATGCACTTTGTGTTAACTTGGTAATTTTATAACTGAGGACTCAAACTAAGAGACAAATATTGACAAATGATAGTCTCAAGCTGTGCCAGGACAGGTTTAGGCTAGAGGTTAAGAAGAAGTTCTTCACAGCAAGAGTGATTGGCATCGGAATGGACTGCCCTGGGAGGTGACAGAATCAACATTCTTGGAGGTGTTTAAAAGGAGCCTGGTTGAGGCACTTAGTGCCATGGGTTAGTTATTTAGAAGGTGTTAGGTGATGGGTTGGAATCCATGACCTCAAAAGTCTTTTCCAACCTGGTTAATTCTGTGAAAGACTAAAATTTAACTCTTGCTACTCCAAGACTAAAGCCATTCAAGGATTCATCACAGGGTCTCAAAACCAGAACACTGATGCTGTATTGGCTGTATTTCCAGTAAGCCTCTCTAACCATAATACAATTTGCTTCCTATAGCTGGTTTATGCATCGCTACATACTGCTGCAGACTACCACAAACCCAGCAGCATTTTGACTCCCTTTGCACTTGTATGAATGTTAACAAAACAGCAACCAGTGAAAAATTATCTTAGCAGATAAGGTTTCCTAGGAAACCAAAAAATTGTCTAGGTTTTTCCAGTACCAAATTTTAACTAAAATACAGGAACAGCAAATGGCTGTTTGACTTTTTCCTTCTTTTATTCCCATGATGGTTCTAGTGATTCTAGTAATTCTCCCTTATCATTGAAGTTTTTCACAGAAATTTGGATGAATGTCCTCTCAGCATCACTATGCAAGGAAATCATCTCCTGCCATTCCATAGTAGCAGGCAAAAGGGAAAGGAAATAATACTTCTACACAGAAAACAAGAAAGTTTGACTTCTATCAAATGATAAGACAGGTGAACTTCCAGGAATTTTGTCCTAAACTTTTGCCAGAAAGTCTGGAGTTTGTTTAGATTAAACAAAACTTGCATATAAAAACACAGAGAACAACTACAGGTAAAAGGGTAAGTTCCATTTGGGTAAGTTAAATAAGTTCTTGGATGAGCTTGACAAAAATACATTTTCCTGAGTTAGAAAAGCAGATCAGAAATAGATGTTTTTTTAGCTGACCTACCACAAAAGACTGTATCCTGCATGAGATTAAACCAGTGATGGCCATAATATCCATCAGTGTGCTTGTGCAGCCCAGAAAGCCAACCAGATCCTGGGCTGCATTAGGAGAAGTGTGGCCAGCAGGGCAAGGGAAGTGATCCTCCCTCTCTACTCTGCACTGGGAGACCCCACCTGGAGTACTGCATCCAGTTCTGGAGCCCATATTACAAGAGGGATAAGGATGTGCTGGAAGATGTCCAGAGAAGGACCACAAGGATGCTCAGAGAACTGCAACACTTCTGCTATGAGGACAGACTGAGAGAGTTGAGGCTGTTCAGTCTGGACAGGAAAAGGCTCTGAGGTGATCTTATTGTGGCCTTTTACTATCTTAAGGGGGCTACAATAAAGCTGGGGAGGGACTTTTTAAGCTGTCAGGTAGTGACAGGACTGGAAGGAATGGAACAAAGCTAGAAATGTAAAATATTCAAACTGGATGTTAGGAAAAAGTTCTTCACCATGAGGCTGGTGAGAGCTTGGAATGGGTTGCCCAGGGAGGTGGTTGAGGCCCCATCCCTGGAAGTGTTTAAGGCCAGGCTGGATGAATCACCACAGTATGAAACCAGACTCTGTTCTGTGCAGGGACTAGTTCATAGTTATGTTTCCCTGGCAAAGAAAATCCACATGGTGTGAGACATATTATTCACTGTGCTGTGACCACAAATGTGACACAGATTACACATTTTCAGCTTTTTGTCTCTTCCTTTTTGCTATCTTGGTTCTTCTATATTTTTAGACTGGGTTTTTATAGGTCGGGCTTGGTGGTCTTTTCCAACCTGGATGTTTCTGTGATTCTGTGATATAGGTAACATAATCCTTCCCCTCTTACAACAGGAAAAAGTGTATTATTTTTCATTCATATATCACACATAGGAGCTGGGAGGAAAAAGGTAGATAGTTTCTCAGGCACTTCAGCAGATCATTAAATATCAAAATGTTCATCTGAATTTTTAAAAGCTGAAAATCAAGCAGGGAAAAAAAGTGAATGCAGGTTTTTCTAGAATCTAAATATCAGTCATTGTAAATATTTCCTGAGTTTTACTGAATATTCCACATTAGTATTTTTCTGGTTTCAAATACAGTTGTGAGGAGAGCTAAAAACAAATTGGCAGCACCATGAGGGTGGTGAGATGCTGGAGCAGGTTGCCCAGGGAGGTGGTAGAAGCCTCATCCTTGGAGGTGTTTAAGGCCAGGCTGGATGTGGCTCTGATCAACCTGATCTAGAGTGAGGTGTCCCAGCCCATGGCAGTGGGGCTGGAACTAGATGATCCTTGAGGTCCCTTCCAGCTCTGACAATTCTATGATTCTAAATCACATCTAATTAACAAGTCTGCATAAGTGTGTAAGGGAGAAGGAAACAATATGAGAATAGATGACAAGAGAAAAGCGCTTGGATGGTTACCAAAACCAGTGCTCAGTGTTACTTTAGCACTCTCTGCTATCTTGCTTTTCTGCTGAAGTAAACTGCTCTTACAAGGTTGCTTTTGTGCAGTTCTTCCTGGCACTAAGATTTTAACCCATTAAACCTAGTGGTAATATATTTATTCACTTCACTGATTCCCTGACCAAGTGTCATGCGAGCAGAAAGCAGAGAAACTCCTTCTCAATTCCTTGTCATGCTCGCAACATAAAAGCATTTTGATCTGCAGTACAAAGACACCCCAAAGAGCCAGATATGATTTGCAGCTTCTAATTACTTGCTCTTGGAGAGCTTTACATCTCCTCTTTCTTATTTGTATAATCTTCTGAGAGCAGTTCCCAACATGAGCAACACTCCCCTATTTTCATAACACTTCAGAAATATGTTGGGCTATTGCCCTTCCAACCTCTGTGTCCTCAGGGCACTGTTCAGCTCAAATTGTACTACTGAGAGTGAATTTGGCCTGGAGCAGCATGTTAACAATATATTAGCTAAGATCCACATGTTATAACTCAAGCATGGTGAGTCTCTATCCTGCAATCCCACTATGCCCCTGGGCTCCCAGCTAAGCACTTTGCCATCTCAAGCACTCCTTCCATTAGCTGTGGAGCTTGAAGTGCTTTGGTTATTTAGTTCCCCCCATCCCCCCCCTTTTCTGATGGTATGCAGCTTTGTCTTCTTGCTGGTTTTTTTTTTTTTCCTTTCTTTCTTTCTCCCTAGCTTCTGGCATCCCTCAACTATGGAAAGATAGAGATTTGTTTATGTGCAGCAAGGCTGCTTTCAAGTGAATAGCTTGGGGTACAGGAAAAAATAAAGCATGAGCACTGCAAAGTGCTCCATTAGTGAAGCTCTCCTCAGTCAGCTGCCACGAGGATGTAACATCACCCATGTTGCTTTTCATGTTTTTCTTCAGAGTCTGTGTGCTTAGAAAACTGCTGTAACTTTCTCTTAGACTTGCCCTTTCTTGGTTAGGGAGCTGGAATCCAGGAAGAATGCACATCAACATGAACGATAGTTCAGTTGCATAGCCCCAGCGTTTTTTTACCAGAAGCTTTTAGCAGGTTTTGCAAACGTTAATTAATTACTCATCCTGTGAGGCACGCACATGTTATGGTCTAAATTATATAGCTAAGGAAATAGAGGTTCACCAATTATCAGGCCCTGGCACTTGCAAAGGCTGGGTAAACTCTGATACCTATGACTTGGAAACTTGGAATTGCCAGCATTCAGCACCCACAAATGCATTCCCTGAAGGCTACCCATAAAAAGCACTGCAGACCTGGAAACAAGCCCAAGAGCCCCAAATCCCAGCCCCTGCACTCATTGTCTCTCCCACAATTAAAAGCAAATTAAATGCACAGAGATAAACAGCATAAATGAGATCAAAGTTCTTCAGTCACCAACCATGGCAAAATCAAATATCATTAACAGATGTTTTAACATGGATGAGCTAATGCTTATCATCATCAGTTTCTACTGATGAGAGGAAGCATTTAAGAGGCTGACATTCAAAATTCAAGAAAATAGAAAATAAAAATTAAAAGTTGTCTAGTTTTAAAAAATAATAATTAAAAGAGTTTTTCTAACCTCTGGCAATATTCTGTGTTGGTGGTAAAATACTTCACTTGAAGAAACAAGAACACCTCAAGGGAAAATCTGCTCTTGCTGCCTAAGAATGTGGATGTGAGCTACCTTAGCCTTTTCTATGAACAGGCTTGGGAAAAAAAAATATTTGGGGTGGGTTTTTTAGCTATTGACATGCTAGAAGAACCCTTTCTATGCGCAGTCATAGATACCAGGGCTCAGGGCATTTCTGCATTATTCTGAATAGTCAGCATGAGCTGTAACTAAAATAAAATTGCAAAATTACATTTTACTTAACAAAGAGTTCAAACAGCTGCACAAGAACTAAATGCTGTCCAGAATTAAATTTTATGGGATTTGGATAACTAATTGACTAAAGCTTCTTTGCAAATCCCAGATTGAGCTACGTTCATTTACACTTGAGCAAGTGAAAGGAATGTCTGTGCTGGTGCAAAGGTTAATTAAGAGGTGATTTTACATCCTATATAAATGCTATTTATTCTGAACTGCATTGGGTACTAGGAATACATGACACACAGATTTTCTCCTGCATTGAGGATCAAAACACAACCACAATGTGGCTCTAATCATGCACTCAGTCATCAGGACTCCTTTCCACGGGACTCCCTTTCAGCCTCAAGGTTATACCTCAAGTTGCAACCCCTCCAAGCACATTACAAAATCTACTTCAGTAAATCTTCTCAGCTCCTTTTGGAAAAGAAGACATTTTAATTTTATTTTGCTCTTAGATTAATAAGTTTTTTCTTTAATGCATACCCTTGCCACCTGCCTTCACAATTCTCTATCGCTCTGATCTACACCAATGCTTCACCAAATGTCAGATGTTGGAAGGGACCCAAAGAGATTATCAAACCCAACCCTCCTGCCACAGCAGGACCATACAGTCTAGCTCAGATCACACAGAAGCATATCCAGACAGGCCATGAAAGTCTCCAGAGAAAGACTCCACAGCCTCTCCGAGGAGCCTGTTCCAGTGCTCTGAGACCCTTACAGTAAAAACATCCCCTCTTGTGTTGAGCTGGAACCTCCTGTGATGCAAGTTCCATCCACTGCTGCTTGACCTGTCACAGGGAGCAAGGAGCAGAGCCTGTCCCCCCTCACCTGACACCTCCACTAAACTCTTCTAAGTTGAATACCACTCAGAAGAAAGCTTCTTTTTTAACAAAGCAACTCTGGTGTCTTTAGCACATATGCAGATCTTCAAGAACACACACAAAGCAAATGCATTAACTGCTGTTTGTTTTGGGTTACTTTAGTTCAGTATTTTAGAACTCCCAACCAAGGATCTGAGTAGCAAATGCTGTTTACAGAATTCAAATCACCAACAAGCCCGAGAAAGACAAAAGACTTCCGCAGAGCCAACATTTTATCACTGTCATAAAACAAAATTCTATGTTCTCCTCCAGAGAGCCATCATAGGAGCACAGGAGTAGAGTAACTAATTGACAATATTTAGCTGGTGTTACATATGCGATAAGAACTTTCCACGCTTCTCCTTAGCTCCAAAGAGTACACAGAACAGAGCAGGATCCTTTACATGGCAGAGGTTGCCTAACAGAGGCTCAGTTGACTTAAGCACTTTCAGGATCACAAGAAAATTCTGGCAGCTGCAGTGGGAAAACCCTTGAACCCAAAACGTGTAATCAGTGAGAAAGACACCCTCAGGAATCCTTAAGGCAACCTCACTGTGTACTCCAAGAGTTTCAGTGAGTATAGAACATGAGAGAAGTTACATAAAAACAGATTCTAATTCCTTGCTGACTCATTAGTGCATTAAATTATGTCAGGCATGGACAAGTCGTTCATAAATCTGTGGGAAATGGGTGCAAAGAGTTGGGGAGAGAGAGAAGCAAATAGAGTTGTTCCAAGAGAAAGGACAAGAAAAAAAAAATAATAATGAGACAAATCTGCATATGTCTGAGTTGAGACTATTGTTTTAAGTAGTTCTGTGTTATAGGATCAGGCTGTTCCTCACTAATCCAAGCGATATGAATCAGAATGAGCAGTGAAAACCACAGCTTCTTCTTCCCATGCTCAGTGGCTACTGAGGGCCACCAGGACCTTTGCCTCTTATTGTGAGGTGCCTATGCTGACACAGGCAGGAGAGACTGGGAGGGCTGTAGCCTGCACAAAGGGAAAAGCTCCTGACTCCTTTTTCCTCCCTTGCCTAGCTGTGCAGAACCGACGGGCAGAAAACAGCACTTGAATAAATGATTTCATTACGCAGGACACAAGCATAGGAAAGGGCTGAGTAAACACACGCAAAGAATAAAATTCCAAAGCTTGGTGTCATTAAGAGGCCCAGAGTCTCCATTTCAGCTCTCTGTACATCATTTCCTTTCCTACAGAGGCTAAAGTCAGTACCGTGACTGTCTACATAGGAAACTGGGCGATTGTTCACAGCAGCAGAGCTTTGTCACAGAGGCAGTGGACTTCATGGATGAGAGCTCCCAGCACCTCTAAAAGTTTGCCAGTTGGCAAACACTGCAACATCAGGTTCAGAGAACTCCTTTTTTTTTTTCCATAGGAACTGTACTTACGTGCGTAAAGAAGGAAGGTTTTTGAGAGTGCAGGATAAAGGTGTGTTTATTTTGTGCCTAATTTCTACCATACAAAGGACTTTGTGTTACTTCCATAGTTGTACAATAGTCTGAGAGGTAATAGAATACTCCTGAATAGAAGGAAAGAGAATGGCATTAGAACAGGAAGACAATCAACGATACAAATGAAATACAAAGGAAGCACTATGAAGGCCTGCTCTGTAACCTTGACAAAGTTTTACATCATCTATATTTGATTCAAATTCGTGATTTATCTGCCTTCTGAAATGAAATGGCTTCATTTATGTTACTTTGAAAAAGGAAGCGTGGAAGGCAGTGGGAGGGGGGTGGTTTCCAAACTCAGTGGTAAGATATTTCTTTAACACATAGTGTGCAGTCTACAAAGATACTGAATGTGCCTACGGGTTCACCATTTTGATGAGAGGAATATGAGCACACATTAATTGTCCTTTAAGCCTATTAAACCTGGTTCAGAACCATCTAGATCACAGGCTCACAGGATGTTAGGGGTTGGAAAGGACCTAAAGAGGTCATCGAGTCCAACCCCTCTGCCAGAGCAGGACCAGACAATCTAGCTCAGGTCACACAGGAACACTTCCAGACAGGCCTTGAAGCCTTTCTTGGTTCAGCCAAAAAAATTGCTCAGTACTGCTGCAAACAGGGGTAAGATATTTCATCAGAACACAGTGTGCAGTCCAAAAAGATACTGGATGTGCCTACAGGTTCCCCGTTTTGAAGAGAGAAATGTGAGCACTCAAGAACTGTCCTTTAAGCCTATTAAACCTGGTTTATTTCATTGCTTGCTATGTGACTCTGCTGCCCTGCCCTGCCTTTGTCCCATAGATCTTCTAGATTTAAAGTCACTGCAGGAGCACTAAGAAGACCTACTCTTTAATTTGTTTTGTTCATGGAAAAGTACCATTTTCTTCCACTTGAAGCCTATGGGTCACCATGAGTTTTGCTTTGTGCTTCGCTGAACATCTAGCCTGAATCTGTCTCATCTGCTGACTACTTCAAGCTTAAAGTAAACCCCTGGCAGGTCTCATGTGTTCAATCTGCAGAAAGAAATCTTTCTTGTTAAGATTTGTTGAAAAAAAAAAACAGAGCTTCCCATGCTTGCACTTTCCCACTATCAAGAGATAACAGCATGCAGATGCTAGCATGTTCCTACCTGGGAACACTGTACTTGGACAATGCATCTATAACATATGCCAGAGTTTTGCACTGCAAAGTCTTGTGAAACAAAGAACAACAAGATGGATACCTCTGGCTTGTTTACCTTAAAGATATGTCCTGAAGTTCTTATTGTCTGGTTTTATATGATAGGGCAGGGGAACATCTGGGGCATGATAAAAACATCTCTTGCCCATATCTGATTTTTTTCCATGGAAACCAGGGCACAAGAAGAGCAATGGTAGATGATTCATTCTTGCTCAAGCATGATGCCGATCCACATCCACACTCAAGAATATATAGGAATAATATATAGGTATATAACTTCTCCTCAACAAAGAAAATCAGTGATGGAATCACTCTGCCTGTTATCTCATATTTATTGTATCCAGCTCATCTTTCTCTGTCTTTAGATTTAAAAGCACTTCAGACAGGTATTTTCATTTCTTCTCTGCCTCTACATTCTTTAGCTTAGGATTAGGTGAATGAGTTTTCCGTTCTACCAGAGTAGAAAACTATAATTATAGTTCTTAGATCTTGTCTACTCTGACACAAACAGGTAGTAGTTAGCCTAAATACATTGACCAGCAGTAGTTCTTTTTTTTTATTGATCTGCACACAGTCATTGGCTGTAAAACATGAATGAGATCCAACCATTCACTGTGGCAGCAGATACCTTTTGTACAGTTATTAACTACAAAGTAATATGCCAAATATGCAGGACTTGACATCTTTGCCATCTGAGCTATTCTGCAGCCACACAAGCAATCAAAAATATAAACAAACACGTAGGCAATGGCTACCTAATTTAGGAAGCACCCAGGCTTTCCCAGGCTGCAGGGAGTCATGTAACATCCACTTTTTGCCATGGAAAGAACGCTACCCTGGCCAGCAGACTCCAAACCATACCACATGGTTCAGCAGCAGGTGCTGTTGAGAAGCTCTCACAAGTAAAATCCCCCAGATGTCTTCCTACGAGTTTGGCCATGTCCCTGCATGTTTCCGCATCTGCCAAGAGGTTCAGTGGCACAGTCCTGATTAGCATGGATCAAAAATCCCCACGTTTTATTTTTAGTTTTTGTATATATTTTTTTGTTTGGTCTTCAGTGACAGGAAGGTTTAAAAGAAAAACAGTTTAATAATAATTAATTAAATAATCAAATAATAATAATGAAGTAATAACAACTAAATAACGACATAATGATGACTTCTTATAATTATTGTTATTATTAATACATACCAAAAAACACCACCACAAACCAAAACAGGATATCAGGGAGTGACAGGACTAGGGGGAATGGAGCCAAGCTGGAGGTGGGGAGATCCAGACTGGATGTGAAGAGGAAGTTCTTCACCATGAAGGTGGTGAGACCCTGGAATGGGTCTCAGGTGAGACTATGGAGGTGTTTAGGCCAGGCTGGATGAGGCTCTGGACAGCCTGATGTAGCATGAGTTGTCCCTGCCCATGACAGGGGGTTGGAACTAGATGCTGCTTGTGGTCCCTTCCAACCCTGATGGATTCTATAATTCTAAAACCTTTTACAAAGAGAAACATCTTAGTTTGAGTTAGTGGTGATTTTCAACTTTTTCCCTTAAATAAAACCCCAAACTGTACAACCCAAACAAGCAAAAAGATGTTTGAGAGCAGCAGTACAGTGAATCCAATCTCAAGCCCTTCCCCTGCTCTAGCCAATGGGAGAGGACAAATCTGCTCCTGGCATTTCACTTACTTCAAGATGTTGCTTGTTCCCGCTGTGTCCTGGCCAAAGACATTGGCTTTTTTGAGTCACCCTTTCTTCTCTATTCCTTAGAATGAAACAAAAAGTGGAATGACTGTCAAAACAAGCAAGCCCTAGTTAGCACCTGTACTTCAACTATTAATCCTGTTATATAAAAGGCATTTCTGTTTGGCCTACCAACAAGTTAAGAGCACCCTAGATTGAATGCCTGCAATCACCTAATAGCTGCTATTAAGGCTATAAGCAAAGTAAAGGCATCAAGCACCAGCTTTTAAGGGAAGCCTCCAAATAATCCTCATTCTTTTGTGTTTGGAGTTAGCAGCGGCCATCAGCAGCATCAATTTAAAATAAGTTTTCCAAGGCAGTCTCCATAATCAGTTTGTTTCTAAATTCATGGCTTTCAACAGGCAGGATCCACTGTGGAGGTTTACAACTAACACTCAAGCCCAGTTCTTAACTATAAACAAGAAAATGAAATTTCTGGACAACATATTTGAATAAAAGGTAAATAAAGCAAAGGATTACATACAAAAGGAAAATAGTAAGTCTATATCATGCCATTTGCTTGCTGATTAGGATGTGGTTTGCTGCATAAACCTATTCTCATTCTTCTCCTTTTCTTTTCTTCTCTCTGCGATTGTGCTTTGAGTTACTTCCTTATCTCTTTCCCAACCTTCTGCTGGTGTATTGTGTCTGACAGGTACTAGGAAGGGAAGGAGGGAGAAAAGGAGGCTTCTCGTAGCTTGTCCAGAGGGGTGGGGAACAATTCAAAGGGGTCCTCGTGTTGTTTCTGAATTGCAAATATATGTAAATATATTTTGCACACATTCATTGTGTTTTATGCTTCTAGATTTTTAGCTTGCTTTTGTAAATATAACTTTCATTTTGCTTCTGAGTTCTGAGTTTGTTTGGCAATTTACCCAGAGGGTAAATTCCAATTTGTTTGGGCTCATCTCAAACCACCACCCCCCACGTTTTGGAGATGCAGAAGCGACACTGGGGCATTTAAGGATAGATGTCACTTTTGACAAGCACAGCCTTCTGCAGCACCAAATCCTGTGATCAATTACTGGAATCAGATGTAGAGACTAATCTTTTAACTACCTGTTATGGACTCTTGGGTTGCTGCACACCAGCATTTGCTAGGATGCCCTAGTAAGTAGGTCTCTAACTCTATGCCATGGAAGTCAGCTATTACCTTCAACTAGGACAGAGGCAGAACATCCATAGCAGAAAGGTAGTCCTAACCAAGAGCTAAGTTTATTTAGGAGCTAAATAAGAGGTTTTGGTAAGTGTATATAACAACTTAATGCCCCTCTCAAAACCCTACATCCATTCCACCACAGCCTTCTTGAATGACACATTCAAAGGAGGCTACCTCATAAGCACGAACAAGTCATCATAAGCAGGAGTGAATGTTCCTTCCTGTCTTTAAATACATATAGGCTAGGCACTTACAGGCCATGACAAAGGCTGTTTTCAAGTCCCATGCATAGAGATACTGAGAACCATATGGCAGTGTGTCTTTGGAGACAAGAATACCTTAACTGGTATATATTTATGATCAGCACAAGAAATAGTATTAGATGATCTGTTATCTGCACTACTGATTTAAATGGAAGAAGATAACCCAGTAACAAAACACAAACAAACAAACAAAATAAGGAGAAAAAAAAAAAAAAAGAAAAGGAATGAAGGAGCCAAGAGGTAGCAGAAAAAATTACTTCATATATAAGAAACAATACCCAGAAATCCCTCCTGAGCAATTTTATACTTTGTGACTGCACAAAGCAAGAATCACAGACTTGGTTTACATGCAGAGGAGTGAAATCAAACCTGCAGACAGTCCTCAGTGGAAACACTGCTGTAGAGGCTGCTTCTGGGTTTTCTGCAGCAGCAAATAAAAAGACTTCCCTACACTATGCAGGTGATGAATTTAGTAAGCAAATCACAGTAGCATTGCAGATACAACATGCAAGATTCAGTGCTTCTCCGTTTGAAAGGAGGCATGATTGTCTTTAAAAAGGCTGAAAAACAATACTCCCGGGGTTGCTACTGCATTAGCAAGGACATGAAAAGCTGAACTGGGGCCAGTGTTTGCTATGTACCATAAGTTATTACCCATACACAAATTTTTTAAATTATGTGGCTATTCTTGGCACCTAAAATCTGTTGAGGGCATGGTGGCCTCTTTTGGAGTGTTTATTAACTGGGTGCTCTGGCCAAGACTGATAAACACAGGGCAAGTTTCTTTAAACACACAGGTCCTCAAAGCACTCACCGTGCAAGGAGGATTCAGCTCTCAGAACAGTAGCTTCCCATGGATTTTTGCAAAGGCCACGTAGAACAGCAGTGAGCAGAGCTCACTGCAGAACCTGCCCTGCTCATTACTCTTGTCCTGTGCTGTGCTTGCATGAACAGGCAAAATGAGACAATGATTTACATAGCAAATCAGGCACTGCACTCCAGACCTATCCAACCTGTGTGAAGGCTGCAAGTACTGTTGCAGCAGTAAAGCTGCCACTATTCCACCCTGCACTGGTGGGGGTGAGATGGGTGTAGGCACTCATGTGCAAGACAGATATCAGAACAAGTGGTCTTATTTGTATATTTAGATTCTAGGCATTTGTGTTTCAGCTCTAGGAAGCAACTAGCAGCTGCAGCAGCCTTTCATATGAAGCTTGCTGAATTCCAGCCACGCTTATTTCACAGCTGTGCTTCCAAATCCCTCTCTCACGAAGCCGTTGAGTTTTACTCACACTGTTGCAAGTTTTGAGTTAAAAGTACTGCAGAGATCAGGAGACTCAATGTTTTAGTAGGGTATATAGACATTGATGCAGATTGACTATAGATTATTAGGCTTCTGAAATAATATGAGATAGGATTTGATGCCAAAGTTGCAAATTAGGCTTCTCAGCAGTGTTCCTCAGTTTCCTTGGAATGCTTCTAGAATGTTGTCAGTTAGCCCCATGGAGTTAACCTTTGCTTTTTGCTCCGCCAATGAAAGCCTAGGCCCATTCAACCAAAGCAAACAGCTACAGCAAGGCGTACACCTGTGCAAACATAATCCAGCCCTTCCTCCTCCTGTGCCAAGATTTTCCTGTTGCAATAACTGATGATTTCTGTTTCTTTCTAGCTACTCTAAAGCCTGTCGTAAAGCATGTTTCTGAAGTAATCAGCAGCACAATCTGGGGCTGGGGATTGACCACCAGTAGGGTAGACTTAATTACTTCTAGCGAATCAAAAGGAAACAATAGTATGTAATTGAAATGCAAGAACAAAGGAGGCTAATACTTCAATTCTCTGTTATGTGTGTGCCTTTTTACAGACCCAGATTTCACAACATGATTAAAGACAACCTAAAATATGAGAGAGCACAGCTTATTATACGAGCACATTTTGTCCGTACTTGAACTAAACAGCAGGCTTTGATTCTGCCTAATGGCAAATCACTTTTAACCACCAACAAAGCAGCCTGACTGTAATTACCACTTGGACATTGGTGATTTGTTTTAGTAGCTCCTGTCAAAGAATAATAATAATTAAAAAGTAACTAAATGGAGCAGCTATAGCCTCTTGCAAGGTGTTTATGTACATATATTCTGTCGCACTTTTAAGTCACTTCAGATATTGCAGATAAATGTCCCTTGTCTAGTTCCCACCACACAACAAATAATTCTGTATTAAATCCACGTGTGGAGCAGATAGATTCAATTGATGCTGAGCATTCAGCTCTTCCTTACAAACCAATGGAACATAGCAAATTGAGATTTTTACTGAAGTCAAAACTGTTTTTTTTTTCAGGATCATTTCCCTTTATACATTGTAGAGTTTGGGGATACATGACTTTTTTTTTTTTTAAGTACCAAGCCTGTAGGCTAGGGGAGAAGCTGAATTTCAAGTAGGCTTCTTTTGGACAATTGAAGAGTGACAAGCATTAATATATCAAGGTGACTCTGAACTTCCCAAATTTTTCTGATAATGACTTGGAGGACTTTGTGAAGTTAGGTTAAGTAAACATATAATTTCCGAACTGCTAAAAACGATTGCTGCTAACAGGCTGAGCAAAAATGATTGTGGCACTAGCTCAGATGGTGTATTGTACTGGGACTGCTCAAGATGTAGTTAATTTTCTTCACTGCAGCCTCTGTGGTGCAGTGTTCTAGATTTGTGACCAAAACAGTGTCGACAACACACCAGCATTTTAACAGCGGCTGAATGATGCTTGCACAGCATCGAGACCACCTCTGTTTTCTCACTGTGCCGCTCACCAAGCAGGCTGGGTTGGGGGGGTAAGGTTATGATGTTGACAAAAGATCAGGATGTCATCTTCTCTGAACAGGTTTGAGTGAGCTACTTTTAGTCAACAATGTCGCCACCACCATAACCTGCTTCCATAACAACAGCTTTAATTGGACAAATAGGAAAAAGAGAAGTGCTGACTTAAAGGATATTCTCCTTGCCTAATGTTTACTGTGGAAAACGTTGGCATCTAGTCCACTCCATACATCATCTCCCTCTATTGTCAGGAGAAGACAATACAACTTTCTTGAGGTGATTAAGAAGCACAGAATCAGTCAAGGCTGGAAGGGATCACAAAGGATCATCTAGTTTCAACCCCCCTGCTTCAGCCAGAGACACCTCACACTAGATCAGGCTGGCTAGAGCTTCAGCCAGTGTGGCCTTAAACACCACCAGCAATAAGGCTTCCACCATCTCCCTGGGCAACCCCTTCCAGGGTCTCATCACCCTCATGCTGAAGAACTTATTCCTAACATCCAGTCTGAATCTACACATTTCTAGCTTGGTCCCATTCCCCCAATCATATCACTACCTGACATCCTAAAAAGTCCCTCCCCAGCTTTCTTGCAGGCCCACTTCAGATACTGGGGAGTTTCAGGGCAGACCTCACTGCTGTCTACAACTACCTAAAGGGAGGTTGTAGCCAGGTGGGGTTGGATTCTTCTCCCTGGCAACCAGCAACAGAACAAGGAGAGACAGTCTCAAGCTGTGCTAAGAGAGATCTAGCCTGAATATTAGGAGGAAGTTCTTCCCAGAGAGAGTGATTGGCATAGGAATGGGCTCACCAGGGAGGTGGTGGAGTCACCAACCCTGGAGGTGTTCAAGCAAAGCCTGGATGGAGCACTTAATGCCATTGGATAGGGTTGGGCAATCTTGGAAGTTGGACTGGACGATCTTGGAGGTCTCTTCCAACCTGGCAGATTCTATGAGTTTTCCATTCTGTGAGTTCTATCTAGCCCATCCTTCACTGCACTGTATAAATATTTCTCCTACCCACTACTTTCTACACTAAATGCATTTCACAATGACTTTGATATCACATTAAAATGTTCTAATCCATTAGGAGGATCTGCATGCCTGAAGGTATGAAGTGAGTAAGAGAGAGGAACTGCTGTCAGAACTTGCACACTCCTGCTAATGCACAGGGAAAATCCAGCTCTTTCTTTCCCAGGGACAAAGTTACAGATAGCCTAAAACTGCCCCAGGCAATAAATTTGCTGCACACTGTACCACTAAAAGCCAGAAAACTCTAAGCTAAGAGGATGAAAATAGATCTGTTTCTTAAAGTTGTTTCTTCAAAACCTATTTTCCTTTCCAGAAAATGTAGTTGAATACCACAGTTTGCAAACCAAGGCAACACCGACTTCTGGATTAAAAGCCAGCCTGCTCCATTACCAACACAGCCTACCAGAAGTAATGATCATAACCAGGGGAACTTGGGAGCTCCTCATGTTCCAGACTGTAGCATCAGCTTTAGCACAGGTTTTGTTTTCAAACTAGAAGAGGCATCCTAAAAGATTCCTGAAATAATCCAGTAAAAGAGAGAGAAGCACAGGTGCAGGTGCCATGGCAACCCCACCAAGGCACTGCAGCTCCTGGCACTCTTTTACTGAAGTGTTTCCTTTTCCCTCAGATCAACAAAACATCTACTAAATATTTTTAACTTCGTCAATCCAAATGTAAACACAAATGCAACTCTTGTCAACAATCATAGAACGGTTTGGGTTGGAAGGGACCTCAAAGTTCAGCCAGTTCCAACCCCCCTGTGCCATCAGCAGGCACAACTCCCACTGGAACAAGGCCTCAAGGCCTCGTCCAGCCTGGCCTTGAACACCTCTGGGGAGGAGGCAGCCACAACCTCCCTGGGCAACCTGTGCCAGTGTCTCACCACCCTCACTGCAAAAAACTTCTTCCTTACATCCAGTTTAAATCTCCCCACTGCCAGTTTAAACCCATTAGTCCTCATCCTGTCATTAAAACACCTTGTGAATAGTCCCTCCCCAGCCTTTCTCTAGGCTTCTTTCAGATCCTGGAAGGTTACCATAAGGCCTCCTCGAATTCTTCTCTTCTCCAGGCTGCAGAGCCCCAACTCTCTCAGCCTGTCCTCATAGCAGAGCTGCTGCAGCCCTCTCAGCATCTTGGTGGCCTTCTCTGGACTGGCTCCAACAGTTCCATGTCCTTGTGGTGCTGTGGGCTGCAGATCTGCAGACAGTGCTGCAGGTGGGGTGTGAGGAGAGCAGAGCCAAGGGGCAGAATCCCCTCCCTTGCCCTGCTGCCCACAGCTGCTCTTGCTGCAGCCCAGCACACAGTTGCTGTCTGGGCTGCACTCACACTGCAGCCTCATCTTCAGCTTTTCGTCACCCCAAACCCCCAGGTCCTGTTCCTCAGGGCTGCTCTCAGCCACTCACCACTAAGCCTGGAGTTGTGCTTGGGATTGTACCCACTCAGGTGCAGGAGCTTACACTTGGCCTTGTTGAACGTCATGAGGCTGGCCTGGGCCTGGGCAGGCCTCTCCAGCCCGTCCAGGGCCCTCTGGACGGATCCCTGCTCTCTAGCAAGTGCACTGTGCCTAACAATGCCCAACACCAACCTCTTCCAACAGGTTCTTCTGGATATTTTTGATCCTTTTGTAGATCTCCAAAGAAACAATTTGCTGTCTGGCTCGGATGACTTGGCACCAGATTTCAAACAAACAAACAAACACAGAGTAGCATAAAATACCACACTGAGCCAATGAGCAAACAAGCAACAGCAACAAAAGCAATATCCAGAGTTCTAAATTACAGTTTAAATCACAGCTATACATCATAATGGAGTATATCTTGGCCCTTGTGGCCAAGAAGGCCAATGGGATCCCAGGCTCTGTTAAGAGGAATGTGGCCAGCAGACCAAGGGAGGTTCTCCTCCCACTCTACTCTGCCCTGCTGAGATCCTATCTTGAGTAGTGTGTTCGGTTTGGGGCTCCCCAGTTCAGGAGGGACAAGGGGAGAGAGAGTCCAAGGGAGGGCTACAAAGATGAAGAAAGGGCTGGAACACTGCCCTGTGAGAAGAGGCTGAGTGACCTGGGGCTTTTAGTCTGGAGAAGAGAAGGCTTGGAGGGGATCTAATCAATGATTATGAATATCTGAGGGCTGGGGGTCAAGAGAGAGGGAACAAACTCTTCTCAGTTGCACCCTGTGGTATGACAAGGGGTATTAGGTATAAACTACAGCACAGGAAGTTCCACCTCAACATGAGGAAGAACTTCCATGCTTTAATGGTCATGGAGCACTGGGACAGGCTCGCCAAAGAGGTTGTGGAATCTCCTTCTCTGGAGGCTTTCAAGCCCTGTCTGGATGTGTTCCTCTATGACCTGAGCTAGATTGTGTGGTACTGCTCTGACAGAGGGTTTGGACTCGATCTATGGAGGTCCCTTCCAACCCCTAACATCCTGTGATATCCATCCACAGCACAGCACCAGTCTTCACCAAAGGACAGTCACCTGTTCTTCTGATGAATGCCCAAAGTCTGAATAACTTTGAAAGCATTGGGTGGCACCAGTTCCCCAGCAGCTGCACTCAGAGCACCGAGTGATTATTGCAGCCTCTTCTTTCCACAAGCTTTAGGGTGACAATAGATCCATGCAATGGCGTTTTTTACCTCAGAATTAATTTCTGCTCTACTTCCTGTTTAAAAGCACATCTTTAGAGATAGATAATGTGCTTATGTTTGGCAGATAAAATGTAATAAGACGACATAAATCAGCAGTGCAGACGAGGAAAGCTCCATCATGGAGTGCACGGATTTTTTTCCAGCCTCCAAAATTTCACCCTTCCTTCAGACTTCCACAATCTTGAAGAGGCACCTGCTTATCAGCACATGCTCTGCAGCACTCTGGAAGGGCTCTGATGCAGCACAGTAAAGATAATTCTGTTACACTGACTATTCATTAGGAACTCACAGCACCAGATAAAATCTGCAGGGACAATTTGCAAATGAGATACTCACTAAATGCGGTTATATTTTTTTTTCTTCAGTCTTCCCTAAAGACTTACTACAGCTAAATACATCTCTGCCACCTACTTATTTCTTACAGTTCCAAAAGCAAGTAAAAAAATCCTGCTTTCCGCTCTGCATAGTTACACTCCTATGCATATACTGCACCTCTGCCATCTGAGAAACATCTACTTAGTGAGGACACTTAATTAAATCACAGAATGAGTTGAGTTGGAAGGGATCTCAAAGATCATCTTGTTCCAACCCCCCTGCCCCAGGCAGGGACATCTGCCACTGGACTAACTTGCTCAATGTGTAATGCAGCCTGGTCTTAAACACTTTTTCACAGAATCACAGAATGTCAGGTGCTAGAAGTGCCCTCAAAAGCTCATCCCGTCCAACCCCCCTGCCAGAACAGGATTACCTGTACTAGATCACACAGGAACACATCCAGGCAGGTTTGAAATATCTCCAGGGAGGGAGACTCCACAACGCCCCTGGGCAGCCTGTTACAGTGTTCTGTCACCCTCACAATGAAAAAATTCCACCTCATGTTTAAATGAAACTTCCTCTGCCTCAGCTTTCACCCTTTGCCCCTTGTCCTGGCACTGGGCATCACTGAGCAGAGCCTGGCTCCAGCCTCCTGGCACTCACCCTGCAAATATTTATAACCATTGATGAAGTCACCTCTCAGACTCCTCTTCTCCAAGCAGCACAACCCCAGCTCCCTCTCCTTGTAACAGAGCTGTTCCATTCCCTTTATCATCTTTGTGGCTCTGTGCTGGACTCTCTCAAGCAGTTCTATATCCCTCTTGAACTGGGGTGGGGCAGAACTGGACTTCTGGCTGTAAGGAATTCCCAACTTCTCTGAGCAACCCACTCTCACCACTTTCATGGTAAAGAATTTCTTCCTAACGTGTCATCTATATCTGCCCTGCATAACAGTTAATTCAGGCAACATTCAGTTCTGTGGGCCAGAAAAGGAAATGCTTCTTCACATTATGGAAAAATTCACACACTGGATTAAAGCTGCAATGAATATGACATTTTGCTTCCTTTTCATTTGCCACCATCTAATAACTTGCACCTAAAGCTGAACAGAAAGATGGGAAATCCTCTAAGAGCATCCTTGGTGTTAAACATTTATATCTGCACTAAATATTTCACAGTACTTGCATGCAGTGCAAAGCCAGACACATCCCCTTGCTTATTTTGAGCATTTTTCTCTATTTCACAGACAGAAATCAGTGCTACACTTTTTGCAGATCTGTTACTGTTAGCTCTCAACTCATCTGCAACTTAGAATCATAGAATCAATCAGGATTGGAAGGCACCACAAGGATCATCTGGTTCCAACCCCCCTGCCATGCCCAGGGACACCCTACCCTGGATCAGGCTGGACACAGCCTCATCCAGCCTGGCCTTAAACACCTCCAGGGATGGAGCCCCAACCACCTCCCTGGGCAACCCATTCCAGGCTCATACCACTCTCATGCTGAAGAACTTCCTCCTCACATCCAATCTGAATCTTCCCACCTCCAGCTTTGCTCCATTCCATGTTCTAGAAGTTTGAGGACTCTACCCAAAGTAAAGACTAAAAGTTGGCCCATTGAAAAATCTGTTATTACCCGTGTAGCTGGTTCTAATTTTTGATCTGCAAATAGCCCCAGTTCCCCAAAATATAAGTTCAAAAGAAATAAAACACTGATGTCAGTCACTTCACAGACTGCTCCAAATCAGTGAGGTTAATGCACAAACCCCATAACAGCATTTTACAATTCAATTTTGCATGCAATGTTTTTCTCTGCCTATGTCAGGGTAGGAACCAAAATGTTGCCTTTTGATTCCTGCATATTACCTAATGTGCAGAGTCCTGCACCTGGAGAGGAAGAATAAACCCCACCAGCATAGGCTGTGAAGTGATCTGCTGGAGAACAGCCCTGTGGAGAAGGACCTGGGAGTCCTGGTGGGTAACATTCATGGCACAGCAATGTGCCCTTGTGGCCAAGGCCAATGGGATCCTAGGGTGTTAATATTAGGAAAAGTGTGTCTAGCAGAACAAGGGAGGTTCTCCTCCCACTCTACTCTGCCCTGCTGAGACCTCATCTTGAGTACTGCCTTCAGTTTTGGGCTCTCCAGTTGAAGAGAGACAGGGATCTGCTGGAGAAGGTCCAGCCAAGGGCTACGAGGATGCTGAGGGGACTTATGAGGAGAGGCTGAGGGACATGGGGCTTTTTAGTGTGGAAAAGAGAAGACTGAGAGCATTTAATACATGTTTATAAATATCTGAGGGCTGGGTTTCAGGAGAGGGGGGACACACTTTGCTTAATTGCTCCCTGGGATAGACCAAGGAGCAATGGATGGAAGCTGCAGCACAGGAGGTTCCACCTCAACACAAGGGGGAACTTCTTTAGTTTAAGGGTTCCAGAGCACTGGCACAGGCTGCCCAGAGAGGTTGTGAAGTCTCCTTCTCTGGAGACTTTCAATGCCTGTCTGTATGTGTTCCTCTGTGATCTGTGCCAGATTGCATGGTCCTGCCCTCGCAGGGAGGTTGGACTCAATTATCTCCTTGGGTCCCTTCCAACCCCTGACATCCTGTGATGTGAGAGCAAGATCATGAATCACAAGAACGAGCGAGGGCTGAATAATAAAATCACTGAAGTTAATGCATAAGCCCCATAACAAAGTTTTACATGCAATATTTTTCTCTACCTATGTCGGAGAAGGAACTAAAATGTTGCCTTTTGATTCCTGCAGTTTTCTCCATGTGAGAACAAGATCTTGAATCAGAAGAAGGAGTGAGGGCTGGATAATATTATCCAAAAATCCAGATGCTATAGGAATAGGAGCAAAGCACTCGTTACCAAAACATCAGAGCAGTTAGCTATTTATAGACTCTATTCAGACATTGCCACTAGTAGGACAAGCTACAAGCTCTCATTTTGAATAGCCTTTCAGAGTACTTGAGAGACTCATTTCACAAGCCTGGACCATCAGCCAGAGAAGAGTCATGAGTGTAAAGAAAGAAGTAAAATACAACAGAAAAACACATAACCCTTTGAAGGAATAAAGAACATTTAATCACTTTTCAAATAAAAGGAGTGCTGAAATCTTTTTCCTGTAATGCTGGCATTCACTCAGAGCCCTTCTTATAGAAGATCTATTACCCTCAGAGATGCAGGGCTTTTGAAATGTGTCACTATTTTTTATGAGACCACTTGAAGAAAAAGCAAGCTGCTTATCCCCAGCTGGCATAACTAACTCATCGGGTGTGTTTTTTCTGGCAGAAAAGACAAACTCCATCAAGGAGTCACTTTCCTTTTTGACTCAACCAATTAATCTTCTCAGTGGTAGCTCTGCAGTGTAAACTGGTGTTATGATGTCTTTGCAAATAAGTGTGTGTGCTCAAAAAGGGACACACAAAATGCTGCCTCTAGAAAGCAAGGGAAGAATCAGGCAACAGAGCCTTAATGACTACCAGTCTCCAAAGGTTGGCTTTGGCCCAAACCTGTCCCCTCTCACTGCTTTTTCAAGGTGTGAGGAAAGAGGGAGACTCCCAGACAAGCACAGCATCAACCCCTCTGGATCACCTCTATCTGCATGGTCAGAGCAGTCTTGCCCATGTTGCACCTTTACTCCTCCAGTGCTCCCTGTCTCTCATGCCACTTACTCCCTTTCTCCTGCACGCACAACTTGCCTACACAACTTGCCTACACAAGCTAGTAGCCAGGGGCTACTATCCAAAAAGCAATTCATTCTCCCAAACAAACTCACAGCTGTGCTTCAGCTCCAGAGCAGCTGTGCATGAACTCTTTGCCAACCAGCTGATGCACGTGTCCTGTCCTGGCAGCTCCATGGGCAGGAAAGGCCAAAGGCCCTGTGAGATCTTTCAGAGAGAAGAGAGAGAATGACTTACTGCATATCCTAGAAGGCACAGTCCCCAAAGTGGGGAAGGAGCCAGTGACATGGCAATTTTGCCTACAGGCAGAGAGCTACAGTGGCACGTTCTAACAAGGTCATGGGGCAATAGGAGCAGTATCTTCACCTACCAAGCAGCTCTGTTTTCAGAGTGCCACCAAGGCAGCATGGACACCTTCCAGACCTAAAGGAGTTCTGCCTCATAAACACACCCAGATCTTGGGGAAACAGCATTTTAGCTAATTGTCCTTTCCACTTGGATTCTCACATGCAAAAGAAGTTACAACTTCCCTTTGGCTGCTTTTGTCACTTCTACTGTCCACAATGAGACAGAGGCATAAACACCTGAAAGCAGGAACACACACAAGAGGCAGGAGCTAAACAGCTGTAGCATCTCTGTTCAGAGACAAAACGAGGACAGAGAATAGGCATTGGTGTTTACATCCTCCCCATTTTTCATGCTTTTGGGACAAAGCTCCATGTTGTATGAGCAGGCTCACAAAAAAGCAGACTGGCCACACGGCAGCAGTGGTGATAATTGTAGAATGGTTTCAGTTGCAAGGGACCTCAAAGATCATCCAGTTCCAACCTCCTGCCATAATACTGAAGTGAGGATTGCAGGATCATGTAATAAGAATGATACTGTTTGTGTCTTTGTGCTCAATGTCCACCAAGATTTCAATTCCATTTCTGCACCTCACCTATACTGCTCATGTGATTTTTTGTTTTGTTTTACATTCCACATAAGTATTATTCAAGAGGGCTTTCAACTATGGGCATGATTTGACATTTTAATATTGCACAGGTCTAGCATGCAGATGGCACCTGGAACAATGCTGGTAGCATCCCTGTCAAAACAAAAGCTGGGTGCAGTAACAACTCTGCTCTTTTTTTCCAATTCCTCTGTCCTCCTACAGATAAAAAAAGTTTTTAACTGCAGACACTACAGAGACTTTAAAGGCCAAGTCTTTGTCTTTCTAGTCACTCCTGAAAGGACCGGAGGTAAAATTAGAGGCTGCATAAAACACAAAACCCAAATGATAGTCCCTGCTATTGTTTCCAAGGGAAATATCTGGTGATAGAAATTAAAAATTAAATGCAAAACTTTGGAGTGAGACTACTGAGACAGAAGGAGAAATGCAGATAATTAAGGGGAATATTTGTCCTTGCACATTCACTTCCCTCTCCAGCCAAAGTCGTCAATCTTTAATTGTGTGCAAAAAGGACGCACAAGTCAGCACACAAAGAACATGTATTAAAGGCACTAAATAAATTAAGGACATCTCATGTGTCAGTATGTGCAACCCATTTTACACTTATCTCTCCAGACCACTTATGCACCATCCTATTTCTGCTCCTGATAGAGAGACAAGCAGAGGAACAAGGAGAATCCCAACCTCCATTGCAAACCGGTTCAATGTTTCAGAAGTGTGTAGCAAGATATCTTGGGCTCTAATTAACCTATGCAACTTTATGCCCTCTAGTTAGATATGCTTAAATGTCACAAAGGAGGAAAATCACAATTACCCATTGAGTCTTTAAAGGCAACTTGTCTCGCTTCTGGCAGCAAGTCTGCAGAGTCGTTTTTTGCTCACACCCAAAGTCTTTATAGTGAGGAGAAGACATCTCTGTGCTTTGAAGCTGAGCAAGGTTATTTAAGAAGACTAATTCTGGCTATGAAAATAAACAGCAAGGCAAAGGAATGCCAATATCTAAGTGTTCTTTCTACTTCTCTTTCCCCATGATCTTCAAACACTTCAAAAAGCTAGTAGACTCTGACACACTTCCAAACATGCTTTGGGTGAAAGGCTTCCTAGCAGTTTACAGGGATAGCTGATGGAGGGCTGGATACTTAAAATCCCTTAGCTCTTTTGCCATGTAGAACAGTTTCAGTATCTTTACTGAAGCCAAAACTTTTCACTTTTCTTTTCTGAGATCCAGGTCTTTCTGCCTAGTTACAACAGGCTGTGTTTCTTGACCAAAGGGCAAGGCTGCACTTCACACGCTTGGAAGTGAATCACATTGCTCACATCTTTTAGTTCCTGAGCCTCCTCTTCTTCAAGCTAAACAACCTCATCCTCTCCTCACAGGGCTGTGCTCTAGGCCCCTCACCAGCTTCATCACCCTTCTCTGAACACGTCCCACTACCTCAATATCTCTCTTGAATCGAGGAGACCAGAACTGGACTCAAGGTGTGGCCTGACCAGTGCTGAGTACAGGGGCAGAATAACCTCCCTTGTCCTGCTGGCCACACTGCTCCTGATCCAGGCCAGGATGCCATTGGCTCTCCTGCCCACTTGGGCACACTGCTGGCTCATGTTCAGTCTACTATCAACTAATCCTTCCTTCTCAATCACCTTACCAACTTCCATGTGCCTATTTTGAGGCTCTGGTGCCACATTCCCCTCTTCTTAATCCTGGAAAGCTGATACATAACCAGTTTTCTTACTGAATTTCTTCAGTCTGCAAAGAGGAACTACGTCTCCTGCCACTGGCCTCGGGTCACCTGACTCCAACAGCCGCATCTCACACAGAGAAATCCTTGAGATGGTACTACCCTGACTTGCACATTACAAGTTTAAGGCATGAAGAAAATGGTTGACTGAAGTCTTGTCTTAGCTAATTTTCAGTTTTTAAAAGGTTTTTTTCTGCTTTGTTTTTTTTTTTTTCCCCCAAAAGTACCTAATATCTGTGATGCATTCTCTGAAATACAATATAAGTTTTTCATTAATGTGGAGGTTTGCATAAAAAATGTTGTGAAAATCAGTCTGAATTTGGTGGTTTCTGGTTGAAAATTTCCACCTGAGAAGAAAAAAGTTCAATTAGCCTCCAGATAAGCAGGGATAAAGGAAAGCTGTGGCAGAGCTGGAGGGCACTTGCCACGCTTTCAGACTTTATCCAATGGAACCCTTCAGCCATGCTGATAAACAAATACATAAATTAATATAATTATANTATATATTATTATATACATCTATGTAATTATATAGCATATAAATTAATTTATTGTGCTGAAGAAAAGGAGAGAAATTTCACCATTTGAAAAAAAAAAAAATCTTATGTAAAATTCTGGAGCGTTTGTACTCCAAATTACATTTAAAATCTATTTA
>VWZI01002552.1:743-10781 GCA_013396835.1 Psilopogon haemacephalus | reverse complement strand
AAGAGGGGAGGGACAGAAGAGGGGAAAGAGGGGAGGGACAGAGGGGGGAAAGGCTGCCTTTTCCAAAGTTACATTTCCACTTAAGCATAAATGGTGCAGTTTCATTAAAGTTCCTTTTGCTAAAGGATGAACCAAGACCAGGGAACACTGAAAGCTGAAGCATGCATGGGACTTGTGATTGATTAGCCACTGAAGGCTGAAGTTATGCTGTCCCTGAGGAAGGAAAACAGACAAGGGACAATTTCATGGCAAGGGTTAACTCAGTGACCCTCTCTAGACTGAGGTCCTGCCCCAATCATCTTGGTGATGTGTGATGAAAAGGAGATGATTAAAGCAGCACCTCAAACACGGTCACTAACTGTGGGCACCCCATTTATTTTTAAGTGTTTGGTCTGCGTGACTGCTGTAAGTTGTCTGCAGGGTTTTATCTTCCACCTAAAAACCCTAATCCAGCGAGACAGAACCAACAGTGGGACAGACTCTCCCCTCTAGCTTGTGCAGGTGCACAGCCAACTTCCACTCCTGCCTCTGTTCACTCCCTGAGTTGCAGCCTCATGCCAACTTTGATGCCTCCTCCTCAGCAGCCATCTCCCAGCTCAGCAGCCCTCAGTGTCTCTCTGAGGTGGGGACAGCCATACCTCACCAAGCACTGCCATCACACTTCTGGGTCTTCTGCACCAGAAACTGAAGGTAACTGCCAGGCTAGGGCAGACTTTTGACAAGATAATTTCTCAGGAAGCTTTCACACAAAAAGCAGGAACAGAGTCATGAATTATTACTGCAGTCTTTCATAAATGATAATATAGGCCATTTTAAAAACAGATCCTTCAGATACTCTTGGTGTACTTTGCCCAAGCATGCAAACAGATCAGCTGAGCCCTCCTAAGCCCACCTTTGACCATTCTTTTGGCAAGAACATTTCTGAGCTCACAGCAAGCTGATTACCCACACTAGGAAAAATGAGAGGGTGAATTATGCAGGGACCTTCTTTAATGTATTAAGATCTAAGAAGGTTATTAGTTAGCTAATTTATGAATATGGTGGTAACTTAAGGGATCATCCATCTAAATAACCGATGCATACTATAGCCAGTGTTCATAAATGCATAGCAGGCAGCAATCCCAGCACAATTAACCAGCTGTATATTCAAATAAAACCCAAGCCAACAAATCAGAAAAATAAAAAGCCTATTTCCAGTTCTATTTTGGAGCTGCAGGAGTGACATCTTCAATAACAGATTGTTGTCAGACTGTGATGACATATAATTCAGCACTATGTTCCCATAAAGTCTCAATTAAGCTTTACATTTACTGGGTTTTCCTAGATTTAATATCAGTCATTATTGATTTTACCTTTTGTTTGAAATTATAATCAAAGAAAGATTTAGGTTGGAAGGAACCTCAAAGATCAGCCAGTTCCAATCCCCTGCCATAGGCAGAGACACCTCCCACTAGAACAGGTCACTCAAAGCCTCCTTCAACCTGGTCTTGAACATCTGCAGAGAGGGAGCAGCCACAACCTTCCTGGGCAACCTGTGCCAGTGTCTGAGCACCCTGAGGTAAGTCATGCTGGTTACATGTCTATATCTACTAAGAAAGAAAAAGTGACTAAAATGAAAAATTTGTGGAAACACAGAAATGTCTCTCCTCTGTCCACTTCTGGAATGAGAACTTCTGGTGTTTTGGGCTTGGCCAGTTCTGGATTCAGAAGTGGGTGCTGGTTTAAAATCCAGGGCTGGTTAACCTTCTTGAACTCTAGGATGTCTGGTAAACATTTGCATGTGCTTATATTTGGGGAAAATAGATTGTGCTTGATGTAATATTAATTACTGCAGCAAGTTATTGGCATAATACTTAACATGGATTATGAAAGTAGCTATATTTAGTTTGCAGCTCTAACTACTACACGCCTTCCTCACCATAGTAACATAAGCATTACTCAAAGGAAGAGCAGAGAGGAAGGAGCTTGAATTCTGGCACAATGAAGACAGAAAATTCAGCGGGAAGGGGAAGTGCTCACTTCACAAATTTGTGACCTTCAGCTAACGTTTAAGGGGGGAAAAGAGAAAACAGAAGACTGAGAGGGGATTTAATAAATGTTTCTACACATCTGAGGGCTGGTTAGGAGCAGAGGAACAGGCTCTCCTCACTTGCTCTCTGGGATAGGACAAGGAGCAATGGATGTCAGTTGCAGCACAGGAGGTTCCACCTCAACACAAGGGAGGATTTCTTTACTGTAAGGGTCCCAGAGCACTGGCACAGGCTGCCTAGAGAGGTTGTGCAGTTTCCTTCTCTGGAGACTTTTAAGGCCTGCCTGAATGCGTTCCTCTGTGATCTGTGCTAGATTTTATGGTCCTGGTGTGGAAGGGAGGTTGGACTCGATGATCTCCTTGGGTCCCTTCCAACCCCTAACATCCTGTGAGCCTGTAATTGCATTTGCTCTGTTTAATGTTGTTTTGCCAATGCAATGCTATAACATTCTGGGAGCCTGCTGTAGGAAGAGTGAGTAATCAATGAAAATAAAATAATGAGGTTTTTTTATTATTTTCTAACATAAATAACATGTAGGAGAGTTATGGCAACCCCTTCCATGGTATGTCAACAGCACCAACTAAAGAAGGTTGGTTTCCTAGTATTTTAGCTTTCAGAGAGATCAGTTTAGTTCTTCTACAAGTAGGAGCTGGGAAAGAAAATAACTCAGGACTGCAGTATGCCATGGCCACTTGGTGATGGACAGTTGGAGAGGATTTGGTACTAGACAGGATTCTGTTCACCAGACTAAAGGTTTAAGTAGATCCTTCTGACCTGCCAGAACAAAAGTTGCTGCTGGACCAAAAGGATGATGCAGTCAGTGGTATTTCAGTGCTGTAGTCAGGTAGCATAATTTACGTTCTACTGGCTTTCACTTGCAGATTCCATGGACAAACACAGTCAAGACCCAAGCAAGGGAATTTTGCAAGCTAGACACAAAGTTAACATTTATTGTTAGTGGCCTAGCCAGGGGGCAAGTCAGCACTCAGACCTTTGCCTACAGTGGCTCTGGCTGCCCACAAAATTAAGGTACTACAGATGAGTGCAGAATGCCATTTGTTGTTTGAAGGCAACTCCAGGAAACCCTTTCTGCTCTCCTACAAGCAGGTGACAACACTGCCAAGCAAGAGCAATGCCATTCCTTCTCTTTAGAAGGACATGCAGGATACACAGAGATGCTCAGCCTGCCAGTAAGACCAAGTTCAGAGTGTCCTTCTGTGCACCAGTGCTTGTCCTGAACCTGAATGTGAGCACAGACTTATAGGCATATCCCATGGATACTAAGAGAGACCACACGGTCAGTTCAACTGCAGACACCCCCTGTCTAGTTACAAATGTAGGCATTAAATCCATGCAAGGTGACTTCAAACTTGCCTTTGAGATGGAATTTGACCTTAGCTGCTAACTTTCATTTAGTGGTATTACTTTAAGAGGAAATAGAAGTCAATTGTCTCATTCTTTCCCAAGCTTCATCATGTCAGTCAGTAGCTCCAGATTGGCTAACTAAGGGGAAAAAACAAAACAAAACAAACCACCAACACACAAACAAACCTAGGAGAAAACACAACTACTAACTACTGCTTTGGAGGAATGTGGTGGAGCTGGCTACCCATGTTTGGCACTAGTTCTATACTCTCAACACAAAGCAGCATGACTCTATGTGGCCTAAGAGAGGATTAGAGTGTCTCATGTTATTGTATGCTGTCATTATAGGATATACTATGAGTACATAAAGAATTGGATCATGACTGCAATACACACCTACTCCCTGAAGATTACCAGCAATTAGCATCCCAACTGATTTCCAATACATGTGTAAATTCCTTGTGGCCTTGCCTCTACAGTCCACATCTAATATTTATTGCAGTGGCAGAGCAGCAGAGACAAGAGTGGTGAACTCAATATATCAGGTCCTTCAGCTGTAGAGATTCTTTTTATTCCAACATCTCCCCATTAACACTAAAGAACTAAACATACCTTGCAGGGACAGAGCTTCTCTTTGGCACAGTCCTATCCTCACCAAGCAGAAGAAAACCACTGTGAGGCACAAGGTGGTGAACAGTCACTTAAAACTGTGCAATAAGCTAATACAATTAATTTTGCAAGATTTTTTTGTGGTTCAAAGGGCAATAAAACCAAGAAACAATTTTAGAAGAAGAGAAAAAAGTTACTCTTTCCTACTTTACCAAATTTCCTGTTAACATTGCTGAGATAATGAGGGCAGATAGCTTACTCTTAAGTACAACTCCTTTGAAAACAGGCCTACAAATGCTTTTGGTTTTCCTTTTAATTTCAATGCATTGGAAGCCCACCCAGGTGTCAGTGCAGCCTGTGTAGGTGTTTAGACTGCAGCAGAACTGGTCTAATTGAAACCAAACACACGAAACAAAATAAAGACACCACAAAATAAATCCACCTCATAACAACGCTCTGCAGCTTTGTAGGACAGAGGCTCAGGGACCCTGCCCCATTCTCATCCTTATGTACAGTTGTAGAGGAATAAGACTCTTCTCTAGACTTCTGCAGGTGGTGATCTGGTCTAGGTGATCCTGTTCTGGCAGGGGGATTTCGCTGGGTGATCTTTGGAAGTCCCTTCCAGCCTCTGACATTCTGTGAAGAAGTTCTTCACAGCAAGAGTGATTGCCCATTGGAATGGGCTGACCAAGAAGGTGGTGGTGGAGTCACCATCCCTGGAGGTGTTTAAAAGGAGATTGGATGAGGCACTTAGTGCCATGGTTTAGTTAATTAGAAGGTGTGAAGTGATAGGTTGGACTCAATGATCTTGAAGATCATTCCAACCTGGTTAATTCTGTGATGTTCCCTTTCTACAGAAAGGTGCCATGCGTATGCAAGGCTGCCCCACCAATCCTATGCCTTCCTGGAAGACTGAAAGATTAAAAAAAAATTTTTTTTTATAATTTTTTTAAAAGGCAAACAAATTAAAACTAAACCCTTAACCCTTTTTTTCACTTCTGTGTGGCTATTTGCAAGGTTGTTACACAAGAGTATCCGTGTGGGAGTCTCAGGCCATTCCAGTTTCTGCTACAACTAACACACCTGTAGTGTGAGGACATGAGTACTGTTTCCTGCCCTTCTCTTAGTCACAAAACTGGTGCAAGGAGTTGAAAGTGGTGTACAAAACTTCCTGGGCAGATGGTGCTCCTCCCTGGCACAAAGCTGTCTGGATAGTTAGCCCATAACAGCAAACCAAGCTGGAAAGCTCCTGTGTTAGGATTTTGTATTTCAGCTGTACGTGGGCCAGAGTCTCTAAAGACTACAGCAAGCATTGCTTACATGTCTGGTTAACTTACTAAATGTTGGGAGAAGCTGCCTTTTACAAGTACACTTCAACTCAGTTGTGTACGTGTTACACTCTGCATACGTTCAAGAAAGATATAGACAGAATGGAACATACCCAGAGAAAGACCACAAGGATGATCAGAGGACTGGAGCACCTCTCCTATGAGGACAGGCTGAGAGAGTTGGGGTTGTTTAATTTGGAGAAGAGAAGGCTCTGAGGAGACCTTATTGTGGCCTTCCAGTACAAGACACTACAAGAAAGCTGGGGAGAGGCTTTTTAGGGTTCCAGGTAGTGACAGCGCTAGGAGAAATGGATCCAAGCTAGAGAAAGACTTAGAGCAGACATTAAGAAGAAGTTCTTCACCATAAAGATGGTGAGGCACTGCAAGAGGTTTCCCAAAGAGGTGGTGGAAGCCTCACCTCTGGAGGTGTTTAAGGCCAGGCTGGATGTGGCTCTGGGCAACCTGATCTAGTGTGATGTGTCTCTGCCCATGACAGAGGGGTTGGAACTAGATGACCCTTGAGATCCCTTCCAACACTGAGAATTGTATGATTCAATTCTATGACATTCTATTCTTGCCAGGAAAAGTAAACTACAGGAAGCCTTATTAATGTTTTAAAAGCTCATTTCAGAATTGCCCTGCACCATTTAAATGGTAAAGATTGCTGTTTCTTTAAAGCAAGTCACCATAGAGTTTCCACAACAATAATTCAAAACACTCTTTCTACCCAGCCTAAGCACTTCTCAGAGAAAGACTGATCTCTAAAAATTAATTCTGATTGTCCTTCTTTGATAAATGACTTTCAGCCTTAGAACATTTGTTGCCATTCCACTCTACAGATATTTTACCATTCATATTTCTGACCAAGGATGGCCTGTATGGGGAATTAAATTTGGTTTTCAAGCACTGTGAAACTTAACATTTAGGAAATCTTTACTCATGGTCACCGAATCACTGCAAAATTTTAACATTTAGGAGACCTTTATTCATGTTCACCAAACCACAAAATCGGTTCTAGCTCTCAATTTGTTTGACTGAGAACAGCTTGCTTGAGAAACAATTCCTAAATTTAGACTGCAAGTAGATTGCTTGCAAAATAATTATGTATTGTTACATGGGTGGCTTTTTTTGGAAGAAAATAAAAGGGCTGTCAAAGACTCATCCCACTCTTAGGAGGAGTGTGGGTAATTATATACTCAAAGTAACTGAGTTCAGTCAGTCACTGCGACACACAGCACCCTGCAACAAAAGAGATCTGTTGCAAAGAGTAGTAGCCAAAAAAAAAAAAACCCGAACTTCAGCATTTTGGATAACACATTGGAAGACTGAATTTGGAATTTGACTTATCTGTACTCATAAGCTAAATTTGCATTTCCCTCCATTTAAGGTAAGTAACTGAGGTCAATATAAAATGGTTATACTTCTTTTCCCTCCATCTGGCAGAGCATTTCTGGTCTGGTGAAAGGGTTTCTGCCTGTGGCAGGGGGGTGGATCTAGATGATCTTCAAGGTCCCTTCCAACCCGAACCGTTCTGTGAACGTATGATAGTACAAGGCTAGAAGTTATGGATGAGGGACACTCTGTGTGCACTGGATGTCCTGAAGAAAAGCTGCACCATTAAAACAAAGACATAAGTCTCTAAACACTGCTTGCTGCTCCTTTGCACAGCTCAGGAAGGGGAGTGGCATTTCACCGAGAGAACAACTTGCTGTCAACCACTGGGGTTGGGATGATCTCACTCCCCCCCCCACCCCTGCCCCTGGCCATGCAGCCTCACCGTTTTAAAGTAGCTCGGAGATGGTTTAGCTCACGAACCTGGCAGAAGACTAAGTAGCAAGAAGGATGACAGATTTGTTAGATTAGGGCAGCTGACACGGAAAGTCTCACCCCGAGTATCTGTTCCTGATACACTTGCAAAGTCTGTTAGTCCGGGTACTAGTCAAAAAAAGCAAAGGGGATGCAGATTTTCCACCCTGGTATTTCTACTTCCACAGTCTCTTAGAGGTTTACATGGACATCCAGGTCACTCATCCTGCACCCACGCATGCAATCAATGAGAGCAGTTACAGACAGGCAGCAAGTTACACTCTCTTGGGGCTTTGCATCCATGCCTTTTCACCTGGTGCTAAAAGCACATTCTGCCTCTCTCCATCCACTGAGGAGCAGTGGAGCAGCTTGCTTTCCTTCTCCTCTCTGCCCACTGTGGAGCAGTGGAGCTTCCTGCTTCCCTCCTCCTCTCCCCCCACTGTACTAGAAGCAATGGAGCAGCTTGATTCCCCCCTTTCTGCACACTGAGGAGCAGTGGAGCTGTCTGCTTCCCTTCTCTCTGCCCACTGAGAAGCAGTGGAGCTGTCTTCTTGCTTCCTCCTCTCTGCACACTGAGGAGGCACTGGAGCTGCCTGCTTCCAAGCTGCCCTCCTTGGACGAAGCTGCCTGCCTCTCACTCTCCTCCCTATGCTGAAAGAATTCAGTATTTCACTCATGCAGAAAAAGAAGTGGTGACAGTAGCCAAGGAAACTGGTTTGATGAGCTATCCAAAAAGAGATTAAAAGACTGAAAAGATTACAAATTAATGAGAAGGACACTTTTATCTCTTTTAAATCAGTTTAAGTTAGATTGGGAATTCTGCAGGTGATGTGCCCTATCAGCTTAGGCAGGTGGGTCACATAGTTTACTCCTCAATAACATAGGATCATGACGCTAAATACAAATTTGTCCACAGCACTCTGAGGTGTCAGAGTCATCAAAGGAGTGGCAGAGTGTAAAATATTCCAGTGTTACCCTGATTTACAAGTCAGCAATGCAGAATGCTGGCAGGTGATTTCAAATGCCTCCAATTGCAAAGCCTCTACAGCAGCTGTCAAAAAGTGAAAAGCAAAAGCGTGGAGCTAAGTCTTACCAGCTGAGCTGGGGGTCAGTGCTGTCACTGAGAGGACACAGTGTGGGAACAAGAATCCTAACAAGCACACCAACTTGCAAAGGCCAAATGCAGAATGGATTTAATTCCCCTCCCCACCCTCCCACCCAGGTCTGGGAAGTGATTTTTGCCAGTTTTAAAATCATGTGAGGAGTTCTGGTGCTCACAGAAAATCAGAAGTTTGAGGAGTGAGAAAAACATTTCCTTTTCTTGGAGGACAAAGCTGCGTGGAGGTGAAGGAAAGTCCTTTAATTGAATTCGGAGGAGTTGCTTTGCAGTGATCTCCAGAGAGCCTAAGGCTGTTCCAATTCAGCAGGCAGGCGTGTTGGGTCAGATGTCTTACCTGCTTCTGAAGTGTTACCTGCCCTTGTGTAACCTCTAATTATAAGTTTCAGTGAGAGTCTTTATAAACTGAATTGCAACTGGTTCTGTTTATGCATTGTAAGACTTTAAATGGTTCAGGAACTGTGATCCACAGGCCTTTTTCTTTTGTATAGATCAACCTTTCATCTTTCTCAACTTTCTCTCCCTGCCCCTACCTTCGTTTACATACGATAAGTCCTTAAAAATCTGTTTTGTTCTGCGGGGTACTGAAGCCAGAAGAAACCTGAGTTGGAAGGATTTAAGAAGGCAAGGAATAAAAGAAACTACAGAGAGTCCAGAGGAGGACCACGAAGGTGCTTAGAGGGCTGCAGCAGCTCTGCTATGAGGACAGGCTACTAGAGCTGGGGCTCTGAAGCCTGGAAAAGAGAAGGATTCCAGGAGACCTTAGAGTAGCCTTCAAGTAATTAAAGTGGCCTACAAGAAGGCTGGGGAGGGACTATTGACAAGGTCTTGTAAAGACAGGAGAAGGGGTAATGGGTCCAAACTGGCAGATGGGAGATTTAAACTGGATGTTAGGAAGAGGTTCTTTGCAGTGAGGGTGGTGAGACACTTGCACAGGTTGCCCAGGGAGGTTGTGGCTGCTTCCTCTCTGGAGGTGTTCAAGGTTGAACAAGGTCTTGAGCGACCTGTTCTAGTGGGAGGTGTCCCTGCCTATGGCACAGGAGGGTTGGAACTGGATGGTCTTTAAGGTCCCTTTCAACCTACACCATTCTATGATTCTATACAAGTGATTAGAGCAGAGTAAATATGGAGTCCTCCTGCATGATAATGAGAAGCAATTAATCTCCTTAAAAGTGGATATCCAGTTCCCAAACATTCCCTTGGAAGCTGGATTTCACTCTGCTCACAGAGCTCCACTTCACCATGCAGCATTGTCACATAATTACTCAACAAGGCAAAGCAAGAGCACCAGGATTTGATGCAAGGTTTCTGCAACCTAGTTCAAAAGGACAAAGGTTTGTAGAGCTTCACCACTTGACAGCCTCCTACTCATAGCCATCAGAAGTGTTGGAAGTGAGGCAGCTCTGTGTTGAAAAGCTGAACACCCAACATTTATTTATCATTCCAGGGAACAAAGTTGTGAATTCTACCTCAGGAAAAAAAAAAAAAAGGCAAATTTTTGTATTTTTGTCAAGATAATGTGTGCTGGTTTGAACCAATTGGAGGATTTGAAGGAGAAATTAGACTATAGGCTGAGAAAGGAAAACAAAGTCTGGTTCCATTTCATTCATAGGTTACTGAAAATTTTATAAAAGTTAGAACCTAAAGAAAGATAAGAGAGACCACTTTGTGCAATGGCTGCTGCTGCATGTCTCTCTCTCCCTGTCTTCTTAGCTAGATCTGAATAACTTCTCTACTTCTTTCCTGCTGCTAATCCCCCAGCCAATCTACTTTTGCTTATCTG
>VWZI01002549.1:1509-12838 GCA_013396835.1 Psilopogon haemacephalus | reverse complement strand
TTGTGTCCCTTCCAACCCCTGACATCCTGTGAGCCTGTGAACACCAGGCAGAGTCCTGTGAAATAGCAGCCTGTAGTGAGCTCCCTGGGAGGTGAAAGGCACAGCACTGAGATCTGGAGGGTTCCCTTAGAGTCACCTGGTGGGACCCAGAGAGTCTCCCCTCTGATGGGATAAAAATGCCAGAAGGTGGGAACAGAGCCACTGATCTGCTCTGCCAGCCTGATCTGTCTGGTTCCTGGCTGGCTGAGGGGGGCCCACAGCTGACCCAGCAGCTGTTGGTCTCCAGGCTGTGGCTGGATTTGTGCTGTGGCAGTGAGTCAGCAATGCCTGGGATGTGGTGTCAGGAGATGTCTTTGGGTGCCTTTGACTCAGAGGGGGTTACAGCTAAAGGCTGTGACTGAGATCAGTGATTCCTTCCCAGGCTGTGGTCTTTGAGCTGTTGGTGCTGGCATGGATGGAGCTGGGCTGTGGCACTGTGCTGCCTTGGTCACAGCTCCAGTTAGAAGTTTGGCCACACGGAGCTGGCAAAGGGCTCTGAGAAATCTGCAGCAGCAGTCTCTGGCTGTGCTCCTGCAGGGGCAGTGCAGCTCCTCTGCTCCCTCTCTTTGTCCTTGCAATCTGAGGGCTGGGTCACAGATCACAGCATGTTAGGGGTTGGAAGGGACCTCCATAGATCATCAAGTCCCAGAGCAGGACCATCAAATCTAGTGCAGGGCACACAGGAACACATCCAAATGAGTCTGGAAAGGCTCCAGAGAAGGAGACTCCACAACCTCTCTGGGCAGCCTGTGCCAGTGCTCTGGGACCCTGTGGATCTCATGCTGAGGTGGAACTTCCTGTGCTGTAGTTTCCATCCATTGCTCCTTGTTCTATCCCAGGGAGCAGTGAGCAGAGCCTGTCGTCCCCCTACTCCTGACCCCCAGCCTTCAGACACTTACAAACATTGATTCAATCCCCTCTGAGTCTTCTCTCCAAACTAAACAGCCTCACAGAGCACTGCCCCAGCCCCTTCAGCATCTCTGTAGCCCTCCCTTGGACCCTCTCCAGCTTGTCCCTGTCCCTCCTGAACTGGGAAGCCCAAAACCGAATGCGACATAGAATGGTTTAGGTTGGAAAGGACCTCAAAGATCATCTAATTCCAATCCTCACATTCCAAGTGAGGTCTCACTAGGGCAGAGTAGAAGGGGAGGAGAACCTCCCTGCATCTCCTGGCCACACTCCTCTTAATACCCCCCAGAACCCTATTGTCCTGCTTGCCCTCCAGGGCACATTGCTGTGCTGTGCTGTCCGCCAGTGCTCCCAGGTCGCTCTTCCCGGGGCTGCCCTCCCGCAGGTCACCTCCCAGCCTGTCCTGCTGCAGTTTATTGGGGTGCAGAGGAGCAGTGTAGCAGCTCAGGCCGTTGCTGTTTGCTGTCTCAGCTGGACACGGATCCCAACGGAGCACCTGCTGCGAGGCTCTCCCCCGCCCCCGCAGCGCCGCTACGGCCACACCATGGTGGCCTTCGACCGCCACCTCTACGTCTTCGGGGGGGCTGCAGACAACACCCTGCCCAACGAGCTGCACTGCTACGATGTGGACTCTCAGACCTGGGAAGTCATCCAGCCCAGCCCAGACAGTGAGGTAAAACCTTCAGCTTGTGGTTTCTGCTGTCCTGCTCCCTCCTCCCCGTTTTGACTCGTGGTTGCCGTCAGGCTGCGAGCGTCCGGAGCAGGGCACTGCCTCTGCTGCTTCCTAGCAGGGATTAAGCAGCTGAAGCACTGTGGGCAGCAACCTCTGTCCCTCTTTGTTGACACATTTGGAGCCGTGTAAAGGAATGTCCTAAACCACTTGGAGCTCTGGATGTGAGTCAGTCCTTGTCTGACAGAGGTGAGGAGTGAATGCACGGCCAGGACTGGGCAGCTCCCAGCGGGGTGATGCCTGCGTGCACAGTCCTGTGCATTCTGGAGTTGTTAGGGCAGCTGGAAAGTGTTGGCTTGTAAAGCTTGGACTATAAAATAGTGATGGAGGTCACCGTGGGGCTCAGGAGTGGCTTTTCTGAACATAGTTGCTGGTTTGGGTTGGAAGGGACCATCGAGGGGCAATGGGATGAAACTGGAGCAGGGCAGGTAGAGGTTGGACATCAGGAGGGAGTTCTGCACAGTGAGGGTGGTGAAACCCTGGCACAGGTTGCCCAGGGAGGTGGTTGAGGCTCTGTCCCTGGAGGCATTCAAGATCAGACTGGATGTGGCCCCGGGCAGCCTGCTGTAGTTGGAAGTGTCCCTGCTGCCTGCAGGGGTGTTGGACAAGAAGACCTCTAGAGAGTCCCTTCCAACCTAATGCAGTCTGTGGAGCTAGTTCCAATCCACCTGCTGTGGACAGGGACACCTCCTGCTAGATCAGGTTACTCAAGGACTCATCCAGCCTGGCCTTAAACACATCCAGGTTTGGAGCCTCCACAGCTTCTCTGGGCAGCCTGTGGCAGTGCCTCACCACCCTCAAGAGGAAGAAGTTCATCCTAGTGTCTGATCTAAGACATCTTAGATTTTACTCATGGAATGGTTTGGGTTGGAAGAGACCTTAAAGATCATCTAGTTCCACCCCCCCTGCCATGTCTATCTAATAAGGTAGATAAATTAACACCTGCAGGTTCTTCAGATGAACATGAACAGGCAGAAGGCCACAAGGGCTGAGGAGATACACACCTCAGGGAGAAGCCAGGAGGAGGCAGAGCTGCTGAGCATGTCCATGTGCTCCTGCTGGGCTGCTCACTGCAGTGCAGTGGTTGTGGGAGGAGATGTCCATTGCTCCTCATCCCATCTCTGGGAGAAGCTCAGCTCTCACCCTGAGGTGCTGAGGGCTGCTGTGGGTTCCAGTCACGTTCAGTGACAGTGGTTGCAGTGGCCTCTGGGTGGTTCACTGCCAGCAGGCACAAACAAGAAGGCTTCTTGCAGCCTGCATTCTGCAAACCCCGAGGGACAGCTTCACATCTTGGTGTGTTCCAGCAGATGCAGGGGGTGAAGAACCCCAGGGACATCTGTCACCAGGGCTGGGACCTGGACAGGCATTTCCACCACTGTGGTCATCCCCATGGATGTTGAGGCTTGTTTAGCCTGAAGAAGAGGAGGCTGAGAGGAGGCCTCAATGCTCTCTGCAGCTCCCTGAAAGGAGGCTTGAGTGAGGCTGGTGTTGGCCTCTTGTCTCAACTAACTGATGACAGGACAAGGAGAAATGGCCTGGAATTGTGCCAGGGGAAGGTTAAGTTGGATGTTAGGAACAATTTATTTACAGAAAGAGTGGTCAGGAGTTGGCACAGGCTGCCCAGGGAGGTGGTGGAGTCCCCATGCCTGGAGATGTTCAAGGCATAAGCAGCTGTGGCACTCAGTCTGGTGGTCATGGAGATGCTGCACAGATGGGCACAGTCCAGTGCCAGGAGTTTGAACAAGTCCCAGTGCCAGGATCTGCACTTTGGTCACAGCAACCCCAGGCAGTGCCACAGGCTGGGCACAGAGTGGCTGAGAGCAGGCAGGCAGAGAGGGAGCTGGGGGTGCTGGGTGGCAGCAGCTGAACAGGAGCCAGCAGTGTGCCCAGGGGGCCAAGAAGGCCAAGGGCATCCTGGGCTGGCTGAGGAGCAGTGTGGGCAGCAGGAGCAGGGCAGTGCTTGTGCCCCTGTGCTCAGCACTGCTCAGCACACACCTTGAGTGCTGTGTCCAGCTCTGGGCCCCTCCATTGCAGAGAGATGTTGAGGTGCTGAAGGTGTCCAGAGAAGGGCAGCAAGGCTGGGGAGGGGCCTGGAGCACAGCCCCAAGAGGAGAGGCTGAGGGAGCTGGGGGTGTGCAGCCTGCAGAAGAGGAGGCTGAGGGCAGAGCTCATTGCTCTCTGCAGCTCCCTGAAGGGAGGTTGTGGCCAGCTGGGGTTGGGCTCTGCTGCCAGGCAGCCAGGGACAGAAGGAGGGGACAGAGGCTGAAGCTGTGGCAGGGCAGGTTCAGGCTGGATGTTAGGAGGAAGTTGTGCCCAGAGAGTGACTGGCATTGGGATGGGCTGCAGGGGAGGTGGTGGAGTCCTCCTCAAGCCAAGCCTGGATGGGCACTGAGTGCCATGGTCTGGTTGGTTGGATGGGGCTGGGGGATAGGTTGGGCTGGATGGGCTTGGAGCTCTCTTCCAGCCTGCCTGGTTCTCTGATTCTGCATTGGGATGGGCTGCAGGGGAGGTGGTGGAGTCCCCATCCCTGGAGGTGTTTCAGAGGAGGCTGCATCAGGCACTCAGTGCCAGGGCTTAGTTAATCAGGAGGTGTTGGTGATAGGTTGGACTCGATGATCTCAGAGGTCTTTTCCAACCTGGTGAATTCTGTGATTGTGTGTGGAGGGTTGAAGGGGATGATCTCAGAGGGCTTTTCTAACCTTACTGATCCTGTGTCCTGTGTTGCTGTGATTTGCCTGTTCCCTGCATTTGGCCTGGCTGCCCTGGCTGCAGTTCCTCTGGTTCCTAGGTTGAGGCATCCTGGAGCTGATTTCCTGGTAGGTCTGCAGTCTGTGAGCTGATCTGCAGGAGGAGTTTCTCCAGCTGAGTGTGCTGCAGGGACTGCAGAGATTAAGGTGGTGCCTTAAGGAGAGGATTGTGGCATGAGTTGGGATCAAATGCAGATGATTTCCACAGAGGTGCTCACGTCCTGCACTCCTGCTCTGTATTGCAGTTTGTTTGCAAAGCCCTTGGCCATCCTGGTCACCTTTGGTGACATCCTGCTTGCCACACTGGAGCAGCATGGACGTGAGAGGTGGCCACTGGCTGGGGCAGTTCCTGGTGAGGAATTTGCTGGAGGGCTGCACTCAGAGTTGTGGTCAGCAGCTCAATGTCCCAGTGCAGACCAGTGACAAGTGGTGTCCCTCAGGGGTGGGTTCTGAGTCCAGTGCTGTTTAACATGTTTGTGGGTGACATGGACAGAGAGATTGAGGCACCCTCAGCAAGTCTGAGCTGACCCCAAGCCGTGTGCTGTGGCTCACACACTGGAGGGAAGGATCCTCCCAGAGGGACTTGGGCAGGCTGCAGAGGTGAGCCCAAGACAACCTCATGAAGGTCAACAAGGCCAAGGGCAAGGTCTTGCAGCTGGATTGGGACAATCCCAAGCACAACTCCAGACTGGGTGAGGAGTGGCTGAGAACAGCATCAGGAAGGGCTTGGGGGTGTCCATTGGTGTCCAGGAGCCAGCACTGGGCACAGCCCAGAGGCAGCTGAGTGCTGGCTGCAGGCACAGCAGCAGCACTGGGAGGGGATCCTGCCCCTCTGCTCTGCTCTGCTCTGCTCTTGCTCTGCTCTGCTCTGCTCTGCTCTGCTCTGCTCACATCTCACCTGCAGCACTGCACACAGCTCTGGGCAACCCAGCACAAGGACATGGAGCTGCTGGAGAGAGTCCAGAGAAGACCACCAAGATGATCAGAGGCTGCAGAACCTCTGCTGTGGGGACAGAATGACAGAGTTTGGGGCCATTGAGCCTGGAGAAGAGAAGGCTCCAGGGAGACCTCAGAGCATCCTTGCAGTGCCTGAAGGGGCTGCAGGAGAGCTGGGGAAGGACTTTGGACAAGGGCTGGGAGTGGCAGGATGAGGACAATTGCTCTGAGCTGGGAGAGGGGAGAGTGAGAGCGGAGACGAGGAAGGAATTGTTGAGCGTGGTGGTGAGGAGAGACTGGCACAGGTTGCCCAGGGAGGCTGTGGATGTCCTTTCCCTGGAGATGTCCAAGGCCAGGCTGGATGGTCCCTTCCAACAAAAACCATTCCATGAATGTATGGACTCAGCCCTTGATGAGCAGGAGCATCCTGATGGACACTCTGCTCTGGACTCCACAGTGCCTGGGGCCTCCTTTCCAAGACCTGTTGGCCCAGAGCGTTTGGTGTCAGCTCCTTGGTGCTTTACAGAGCTGATTTGCTTTCTCATGGGATTAGTAAAACTGCAGCTGAGCTTTGGGAGCTGGGGAGGAGCTGTTTACAGAGGCATGGAGAGTAGGAGGAGGGCGATGGTTTGAAGCTAGAGCAGGGTAGATTTAGGTTGGATGTTAAAAAGTTCTTTGCTCTGAGAGTGGGAAGACACTGGCACAGGCTGCCCAGGGAGGTGGTTGAGGCTCCATCCCTGCAGACATTCAAGATCAGACTGGATGTGGCCCTGGGCAGCCTGGTCCAGTTGGAGGTGTCCCTGCTGCCTGCAGGGGGGTTGGACAAGATGACCTCTGGAGGTCCCTTCCAACCCAGCACGTTCAGTGTAGACCCTGATCAGCTCCTCCCGAGGTTATCACCTGGTGCTGAGGCTCTCTCTGATACCTTTGCTTATCGCTTTCAGGAGCAAATCTGCTCCTGGAGGTGCTGTGAAGCTCCATTATTAGCTGGCTGCTCTCCTGCTGAGTTTCATTTCCTGTTTGCAAGCTCTTCCCTGGGGCTGTCTGTAGCTGCAGGCTGGTGTCAGCCTGGCAGTGGTTGTGTTCTGAGCTCCCCATGGCAGTGATGGCATCTCCAGACTGATTTCATAGAGATGGGGAGGGAGGTTGAGGCTCTGTTGAGACACTTGGTAATGAATGTGCTGCAAAGCCTCATCAGCTGGGAGGCCTCTGCCATTTTTAGTAAGTCTGGAATCGTTTGGTGTGCTCTGGAGTGGTTGTTAGATCTTTTCTCAGCATTGTTCTGAGGCTTCTCGGAGCTTTTGGCAAAGATTCTGAGCAGTGGCAGAGAATCTTTTCATGCCCCAGGGCACTCTGAACTTGATGTTGCCTTTCTTATCTGGGTCTAAACCCAAACTTGTTCACTTTAGGTTGAAACAAAGCTGAAAAATAATTGCTGAATCAGCACTTGAAGGATTCTGCTTGTGTGTGAAGAGCTGTTAGAATGATAGAATCAGTCAGGGCTGGAAGGGACCACAAGGATCAGCCAGTTCCAACCCCCCTGCCATGGGCAGGGATGCCCTACCCTAGGCTGTTGAGCTCTGTTAGTGGGCAGCAGAGCAGTGCAGCTTGGCTTGTGCTGGAGGTGGCTTTGTTCCTTCTGTGCAGCCTGAGTGGTTCTGCATCCTCTGACATGTTCTTGTAAGTGCTCTGTTGCAACCTGGCTACAGAGCTCTGGGGCTGGGTTAGGTCACAGTGAGCATCCTGGGTTCACAGGTTCACAGAATGCATCAGGCTGGAAGGGACTTGTGGAGAGCATCCAGTCCAAGCTCCTGCCAGGGCAGGGCACACAGCAACACATCCAGGTGAGTTTGGAAAGTCTCCAGAGCAGGAGACTCCACAACCTCTCTGGGCAGCCTGCTCCAGGCTCCAGCACCCTCCCAGGGACAGAGTTTCCCCTCCTCTTCCCCTGGCACCTCCTCTCCTCCAGCTTGTCCCCAGTGCCCCTTGTGCTGCCCTTGGGCACCCCTGGGCACAGCCTGGCTGCATCCTGCCCACACTGCCCTGCACATCTTGAGCACAGCACTGAGGGCAGCCCTCAGGCTCCTCTGCTGCCAGCTCCCAGCCCCAGCTCTCTCAGCCTGGCCCCACAGACTCACAGAATGTCAGGGGCTGGAAGGGACCTCAAAAGCTCATGCAGTCCAATCCCCCTGCCAGAGCAGGATCACCTTTACCAGATCTCACAGGATCACCTCCAGGTGGGTTTTGAATATCTCCAGAGAAGGAGACTCACAGGAGATGTTCACTGCCTGCAGCCTGGGAGCTTTGAAGCAGTTCTTTGAGGTCCTCTAACTGGGAAATAGAAACAGTGTCAGATGGGAGTGGTATTTCCCCTGCTGCCCTGTTCCAGGCAGTGTGGAAGGTGACAGGTCCATGAGACTGAAGGCTTTTGGGGTTTAGCTGCAGAGGGTGGCACAGTTTGAACAGTCCTGCAGTGAGGCAGGGAGGAGCAGCTCTGGAGGACAGGCAGCAGGCAGTGCTGTGGTGCACTGAGACAGCCTTGGGTGTGCTGGGGGAGCCAGCAGAACCAAAACTGGGAGCAGGTCTGGTGGTGGGACCTGCTCTGTCCTCTGCCCAGAGCTCTTGGAATTGGTGAGAGCCCTTCCCTGTGGCACAGAGGATGGGCAAAGAAAAAGTTTGCCTTTTTTCTGCTTCTTCATAAATAGAAGTGGGGAAAATACAGTGGGACAGCAGAGTGCCCTTGTGGGCATGAGAGCCAAGGACAGCCTGGGGGCAGCAAGAGAAGTGTCCAGCAGAGCTAGGGAGGTTTGCTCAGCCTGGGCACAGCCTGGGCTGAGCTGCTTGGGCACTGCTGGGGTTGGCTGAGCCTGGGCACAGCCTGAGAAGACCACTGCAGACCACCTTGTTCCACTCAGTGTAACTGTGCTCAGGCTGTTCCCCAGGTTAGGGCAGGGCCTGCAGCATCCTGAGGTGCATCAGGAAGGCTGTGGCCAGCAGGTCCAGGGAGGTTCTTCTGCCCCTCTGCTCTGCCCTGGTGAGACCACACCTGCAATGCTGTGTCCAGTTCTGGGCTCCCCAGTTCAAGAGAGGCAGAGACCTGCTGGAGAGAGTCCAGCAGAGAGCCACGAGAATGCTTGGAGGACTTGAGCAGCTCCCCTGTGGAGAGAGCCTGAGAGCCCTGGGGCTGCTTAGTCTGGAGAAGGCTGAGAGGGGATCTGAGCAATGTGTACAAATATCTGAGGGGTGGGGGGCAAGAGGCTGGGGCCAAGCACTTCTCTGTGGTGTGCAGCAATAAGCCAAGGAGCAATGGACCCAAACTGGAACAGAGAAGGTTTCAGCTCAACATGAGGAGAAACTTCTTTACAGTGAGGGTGGCAGAGCCCTGGAGCAGGCTGCCCAGAGAGGTTGTGGAGTCTCCTTTTAAAGAGGCTTTCCAAACCCTCCTGGATGCATTCCTGTGAGAACTACCCTAAGTGATCCTGCTTTTGGCAGGGAGGTTGGACTGGAGGATCTCTGGAGGTCCCTTCCAACCTCCAAGGTTCTGTAATTCTGGGACAGGAACTTTATGCTATTAGGATGTCTCCAGAGTGCCTACCAAGATGTGCTTCTGAGCTGCACAGTTGCACTCCAGAGCTCCTCATCCCTTGCTGCTATCCTGCCTGTTCTCACACAGCATCCAGAGCTGTTCTCCATCCTCACTGTGAGATTGTCTTGGGGGTTCTGCTTTTCCAAAGCAGCCAGAGGAGCATGTCTGAGCCTGTGCACACCTGTCTGGCACTGCCAGAGCTTTCCCAGGTGCTGAGTGTCCTGTGCAGGACTCACAGAGGATGTGAAAAATACCCTAAAGAGATTTTTGTTGGCTTTGAGCTTTCCCATTGAGCTCAAAATACCTTTGACATTCTGAAGAAAGTTGGAGCAGGAAAAAACCTTACAGGAGCCTCCCAGTACTTGAAGGGGGCTACAGGAGGGGTGGGGAGGGACTGTTGACAAGGGCTGGTGATGAGAGGAGGAGGAGGAGGGGAAATGGTTCTGAACTGGCAGAAGGGAGATTGAAACTGGATGTGAGGAGGAAGCTGTTTGCAGTGAGGGTGGTGAGACACTGGCACAGGTTGCCCAGGGAGGTTGTGGAGCACAGAATCACTCAATGTGGTCTTTGATCCCATATTGTGCTTCTGACCCCCAGCCTTCAGAGAGTTACAAACATTGATCCAATCCCCTCTGAGTCTTCTCTCCTGCAGACTAAGCAGCCCCAGGTCCCTCAGCCTCTCCTCCCCAGGCAGTGCTGCAGTCCCCTCAGCATCCTCACAGCCCTCCCCTGGAGCCTCTCCAGCAGTTCCTGTCCCTCTGCAACTGGGGAGCCCCAAACTGGAGGCAGTGCTCAAGATGAGGTCTGNCCTCTCCTTGGGGCTGCTCTCCAGCAGTCCCCTCCCAGCCTGTCCTGCTGCAGTTTATTCTTCCTCCCCAGCTGCAGGACTCTGCACTTGTCCTTGTTCAGCCTCATTTGGTTCCTCTGTGCCCAGCTCTGTCTGTGCAGGTCTCTCTGGATGGCCTCACAGCCTGCAGCTGCCTCAGCCAAGCCTCCCAGCTTGGTGCCATCAGCAAACCTGCTGAGCAGCCTCTGTCTGTCTGTGTGTGCCCTCATCAGTGTCACTGATGAAGATGTTGAACAGGGCTGGAGCCAGCACTGATCCCTGGGGCACTCCACTGGTCACAGCTCTCCAGCTGGCCCTGACACCTTTGAGCACCACTTTCTGAACTCTACCTTCTAACCAGTTCCTAATCCACCTCCCTGCCTGCTCTGCCATCCCACACTGCCTGGGCTTGCTCAGCAGGATGCCATGGGAGGTGGTGCCAAAGGCCTTGCTAAGGTCAAGGTGGACTCCATCCACTGCAAGTGGTGTTTGGAAGCAGGCAGTGCCTCCCAGGGGCCAGGCTGCCTTAGGAAGAGGAGGAGATTTCTCCCTGGTGATGCTCCAAGCAGCTTCAGTATGTGGGGGACAGCTGAGGTGTGGGTCACTCCCTGGTCACCCTCTGGGTTGCCATCACCTCTCCAGAAGCCCTGGGCACCAGCAGTCTTTGCTGAAGTTACAAGAGAAAGCTCTAGAACAGCTCAGCCTCACAATGAGGCCTTTCAAAGCCAAGAGCCATAAACGTTTCTGACTTTCAAAGCTCTTTGATTTTTTTTTTTTTTTGTTTTGTTTTCCTTTCAAGAAGCACAAAGGGAGGTCAGGGAGGGTGTTGGGAACCTCCTCTGGCTCACCCCCAGGCACAGCTCTGCACTTTCTCAGCTGGGCTGCAGTGACTTGGGCTGTGGGCAGCTAAGGAAGATTAAAAGGTCTTACTCATACTCATCCTGCTGGGGATGAGTCTGCTGCAGCCTCCCTCTGCAGAGATCCCTTCCACCATTGCTGTCTGGGGTGGCTTAAGGAGCTGCCCCCACCCCACTAATGACATTTACCAGACCAGCTCAGACAGCTGGGAAGAAGCTGAAGCTCTGCTTGCAGCAAAGCTAAACTTAACAGGCATACAGAAACAATTCCTCATAGGGTGACAGGATGGGTCAGGGTGGAAGGGAGCTGTAGTGGGTTTGCAGTGCCCTGCCCCCCCACCTTTTAAAACCCCGGCTAAAACTCAGAAAAACACACTGGAGGTTAATAAATGAAGCTTTATATTTACAGCAATGCACAATATACAAGCAAATATTGACAAGATATAACAGATATTTACAGAAATATACAGTAAAAAAGGAATACAGACACCACAGCCCTCCTGGAGGCCAAAATCCCCAAGAGAGGGAAACCAAACCCCCCTGTACCACCTCTCCCTCCTTCCCCCAGCTTTATCTCACCACTTGATGATGCTGCAGATAAGCTGAAGATCGGTCAGAAAGATTAGTGGCAGGAAGGAATGAATGGTTTTAGTGATTTTACTCTGAATTAGTCCAAAGGCAGAGAGACAAAGGAAAGAA
>VWZI01002548.1:0-18284 GCA_013396835.1 Psilopogon haemacephalus | reverse complement strand
TTTTTTACTTTTCCTGAGAAACATCCCTAACCAATGCAGCATCAAATTCCTACTTTATAAATATAACTTGCCTTCTGCTGCCTCTGAAGCTGTGAAAAGGCAGTCCGTATCTCCAGTAATTTTCATTAAAATCAATGGCAGTAGAGGGTAAACTGCTGACAGGTTCCTATGAATATAATTCAATATTAAAGCCTGCTAAAGAAGACCTCTGCTTGTGAGTCAACACATGTCTTGTGAAAACAGCTACTTCTTAGCAGAAACTTGTACAACTGCTATTCTGGACGTTAAAAAAATCACTGTAAGGTGCTTGCTGGGGTCAGCCTTATACTAAGGCAAGGTTGAAGATGGTGACAGTTTATTTGGTTCCCTACAGCACTCTAAGGCTGCAGAATCCTGAAAAGGTTTTCCCAGGAGTCAGAGAACCGTAGAGTATAAAAACAGCTTATTCCTAGTAAATCCAAACACCAGGTATGGAAAATAATTGTATCAGTAATCTGCAACCCTTTGGTTCTCTCCAAGACAGTGTTCTTGCATTTCTGATTTCTGGAACTGCACCAGTAACTTACAGTTTTACGCTGATCTTGCAAATGCTGCTAAATAAATTATCTGTCAGATTTCTCAGTCTGATGTAACAAAGTGACAAGAAATAAGAGGTAACAGTAATCATAAGAGAGATTACAACTTTGGCAGTATCAATTAAAGGGAATAAATGCAATAGCAGTAACTTCTAACCTTTACTTAACTCTTCATTTTGAGACGTTCTGCAACAGCAAGCAAAAGTTCAGCAATAAATACAAAGCTGGCTTCTCTCTTGACTTCTGCTGTCTGTCAGTGATGACCTTTGGTTCCCTGTTTCTTTTTCCTCTACCTATTTTTTATTAATATACATAAGCAGAAATTCCTGCATAAACAAAAACAATAATAAGAATATTTTTATGTATTTGTGCTGCAGGAATAGCACTTTATTTGACCTTTTATATGGGCAGCATTGACAGTATCATCAGGGGAGGTTTAGATTGGACATGAGGAACAATTTCTTCCCCAAAAGGACTGTAAAGCCCTGGAACAGGATACCCAGGGCAGTGGTAGAATCCCCATCCCTGGAAGGATTTCAAAGCTGTGTAGATGTAGTACTGAGTGACAAGGTTTAGTGGTGACCTGGCAGTGCTGGGTTAATGGTTGGACTTAGAATCATATAATTATGGTCTGGATTGGAAGGGACCTCTGAAGGTCATCTAGTCCAACCCCTGTCCTGCAGCCAGCAAGGACATGAGGTTTCCCAGAGCCTTATTGAGCCTCACTTTGAGTATCTCCAGAGATGGGGCTTCAACCACCTCCCTGGGCAACCTCTTTCAGTGTTCCACTATCCTCATGGTAAAGAACGTGTTCCTAGCATCCAATCTGAATCTGCTCTTCTCTAGTTTGAAGCCATTGCCCCTGGTCCCATCAATCCAGGCCTTTGTAAACAGTCTCTCTCCATCATTCTTGTAGCCCCTTTTAGGTACTGGAAATTTCCTATTAGGTCTCCTTGGAGGCTTCTGTTCTCCAGCCTCAAGAACCCCAGCCTGCTCAGCCTGTCCTCATAACAAAGGTCATCCAACCCCCTGATCATTTTCATTGCCTTCCTCTGGACCTGTTCCATCAGGTCCATGTCTTTCCTATATTGAGGGCTCCAGACTTGGACACAGTACTCCAAATGAAGTCTCACCAGAGCAGAGTAAAGTGGCAGAATCACCTCTCTGGATCTGCTGACTTTATGATCTTTAAGGTCTCTTCCAGCCAAAATGATCCTGTGATTCTATGTATTCAGTGATGTCAGGAAGTAAAAGAGAACAAGAGCTTCTTCAAATATATCGTTAGGAAAAGGAGGAACAGGAAAAGTGTGGGGCCACTGCTGAACAAGGAGGCAGCCTTGAGAAATGAGGATGCAGAGTAGGAAGAGTTGCTGCCTTCTTTGCTTCAGTCTTTACACCTAAGGCTAAACTCTGGATAAAGGAGAGGAAGCCTGAAGGAGGGAATGCTCCCCACTGGTCAGTGCAGACTAGGTTAGGAATCAATTACACAAATTGAACATTCACATGTCCTTGTACCCTGAAGAGATGCACTCAAGGGTGCTGAGAGAACTGCCTGATGTGATCACTCTGCCACTCTCCATCATTATTGCCAAATTGTGGGAGACAGGAGAGGTGCCTGAGGACTGGAGGAGAGCAATGTCACTCCAGTCTTCAAAAAGGACAAGAAAGAGGTTCCAGGGAACTATAGACCTGTCAGCCTCACCGTCATCCCTGGAAAAATGATGGAGCAGCTCCTTCTGGAGGGCATCTCAAGGCACTTGGAAGAGAAGAAGGTTATCGGGAGCAGTCAGTATGGATTTACCAAGGAGAGGTTGTGCTTAACTAACCTGATAGCATTTTATGATGACATAACTGAATGAGTAGATTGATGTAGTGGGTGTAGTTTACATTGACCTTAGCAAGGCCTTTGACACCATCTCCCATGACATTCTATTGAGCAAGCTCAGGAAGTGTGGGATGGAAGAGCAGAGAGTGGGTGGATTAGGACCTGGTTACAAGACAGAGTTCAAAGAGTGATGATCAATGGTATCAGGTCCAGCTGGAGAGCTGTAACCAGTGGAGTGCCCCAGGGATCAGTGCTGGGTCAGGTACTGTTCAGCATCTTCATCAATGACATTGACAAGAGGACAGAAAGACAGACAGGCAGAATCTGCTCAGCAAGTTTGCTGAGGACACCAAACTGGGAGGCTTGGCTGATCCAGCTGAAGGCTGTGCAGCCATCCAGTGAGACTTGGACAGAGTGGAGAGCTGGACACAGAGGAACCAGATGAAGTTCAACAAGGACAGGTGCAGAGTCCTGCACCTGGGGAGGAATAATAAACTGCACCAGTACAGGCTGGGAGGTGATCTGCTGGAGAGCAGTCCAGTGGAGAGGGACCGCTGGTGGATAACAGATTATCCATGGGACAGCAATGTGCCCTTGTGGAAGGCCAATGGGATCCTGGGGTGTATCGAGAAGAGTGTGTCCAGCAGATCAAGGGAGGTTCTCCTTCCCCTCTACTCCGCCCTGGTGAGAACTTATCTTGAATACTGCCTTCAGTTTTGGGCTGCCCAGTTTAAGAGGGACNGCAAAAGAGAAGACAGAGGGGATTTAATCAATATTTATAAATATCTGAGGGCTTGTCAGGAGTGGGGGGACAGGCTCTTCTCACTTGCTCCGTATGCTAGATCAAGGAGCAATGGGTGTAAATTGCAGCACAAGAAGTTCCAGCTCAACACAAAGGGAACTTCTTTACTGTAAGGGTCACAGAGCACTTGAACAGGCTCCCCAGAGAGGTTGTGGAGTCTCCTTCTCTAGAGACTTTCAAGGCCTGTCTGGTTGCGTTTCTCTGTGGTCTGTGCTAGTTTGTATGGTCCTGCACTGGCAGGGGGGGTGGGGGCCCTGGTCTCTTTTGGGGCCCTCNGGACTCGATGACCTCTTTGGGTCCCTTCCAACCCCTAACATCCTGTGTGGTCTGTGTCAGTTTGTATGGTCCTCAAATGTAGTTTTGTCAGGTGCTAACTTCCCTCTTCAAAAATGCTATCCTATGCTAGCATTCAACTTGCTTTCAGTTATAACTAGAGACTAACATTGTCAGCCAGAGGATATAATGACCTAGAAGTAGAGGTGACAAAGGCTTTTTCATCCACCATTTCTTGTTTGTTTGAGACAGAAATGAAAGCAGTAGTAGGTTTAGATTGTAAGGTGTGAGCCAAAATGTAGGGTTACATTCCAAATGTTTACTTTGGAAAGGAAGTGTGAGTGTAAACATTTGCAATATATTATAGAGTACATGTACAAAATTTTGACCCCCTGATATTTCCAGCTTTTTGCAGTCAATGCAGTAGAAAAATACACGAGGAATAACTTTAGATCTTTTGGGTTTTTTTGGGTTTTTTTTCCTTTTTAAGTATAAAGTTCATCAGTGGACAAGTTGTCTGCTTTTCACTGCACTGTGATCTGGCTGCTTTCTGCTACTGGAGTAGTCCTCCACATAGAACAAGAAGAACCTAATGTAAAAACTACCTCAAGGACAAGAAAGTCATAGGTCTCCTGGGGTGCATTAAGAAGAGTGTAGCTGGCAGGGTGACGGAGATTATCACATGCCTCTACTCTGCTTTAGTGAGGCCATGTTTGGAGTACTGCCTCCAGTTCTAGGCTCTCCAGTTCAAGAAAAACAGAGAACCACTGGAGCAAGTCCAACAAATATGCTGAGAGGACAGAAGCATTGCTGTGAGGCAGAACGGCTGAGAGACCTGGGGCTTTTTAGCCCGGAGAAGAGCAGACTGAAATGGAATCTTCTCAATGCTCAGCAAGAGCTAAAGGGTATGCATCAAGATGATAGGGCTGGAGTCTTTTCAGTGGTGCCCAGTGACAGGACAAAGGGCAACAGGCACAAACTGGAATGCAGGAGGTTCCATCTGCACAGGAGGAGAAACTTTTCTGGTGTGAGGATACTGGAGGTCTGGAGCAGGCTGCCCAGAGAGGCTGAGTCTCCTTCTCTTGACAGACACAAAAGAAGTCTCCTCTTGACTGTTCTCAACCACATCTGGTTGGTGTGATGTACTATATCTCACAGAGCTCTGTAATGAGGGAATGCAGCCAGAACTGCAGAATGCTTCTACATGCTGACTCTCCCATGTTTGCCCTCCACAGATCACGCCTATCACATTGTTTGTACCTTTGGTCTTTGGCTGAGTGTTTCTTCCTCAGCTAAGCTGAAATACAAAAATAGGCCTTTTAAAATCCATGTTTCTGAGACCAGAAGGAATCAACAGAATCTTCTTCTAGCCTGATCTTCACATCTGGCAAGTTTGGCTAAGTACTTGTATTGTCAGTGCATTTTCAAGCTGAGTATCTTGCTTAAAATTTGAATCTATCCTCTTGAAAAAAAACAAACAACCAACCCAGCAAAAAACCCTACCCAACCCAAAACAAAACAACAAAAAAAACCCCACAAATCCCCAAAACCTTTTCTAGCACTAGCAGGACTGAAACTGGAGGTAGAAGTAGCTGTTGTGTAGGAGTAGCTTCAAGTGTGCTATGCAAAATATTCATAGTGAATCCTGAGTATCCAAGCAAATCTGCTTTTTTAAAGATTTGCCAAAATTTGGGAACCTTTCAGGTAAGCCTGAGCCAAGTTTAGACTACATCTGAGCTGAGTATTGCTTGCCAGAAAGGAACTTATGGCTTTAGGTGGAAACTGCAAGATTCAGCATGGTCTTGGCATAGCTGGTGCTGCAGAAAGAGAAACTTGGCAGTTCAGACTAAGGTTCAGGTGTTATGTTAATATTAGGAAATTGTATTTATAAATAAGCACAGTCTTTTTATTAAAGGATATACTCATCATCTGTTAATCTGTGGAATTATAAATTTATAAAAAACTAACAAAGCACTTGGAATAACCATATCCATAGTGAAAAGCTGTGAATGCATTCTTAGTTTAATGGCAGGTATCTATAATTATTACTTTTTTGCCTTCCTTTTTTTTTTTTTTTATAGTGGTTTCCATGCATGTGTATATTTGTGGCAGCCATTGGTTGGTTCAGAAAGTGGTCTCAGGATACTGCCTACCAAGATAATATGAGTTTTGGAGTCCTCAATGATGTTTATTGTTTTTTTTGCTGCCGATGTAGATTTTCAGACCTTCCAACAAACACAACGCTTTGCCTGCAGAGCAAAATGGAGAGTAAATACCTTCAGGAGGCAAAGTGCAGATAAGTAGTAAACATTCCCAGTAGAAACTATGATAAGAGAAATTATATGATGGGTAAGAATTATAATAGCTTCATCAAAACTGGTGTGTAACAGCAAATAAACAGATAAACCCTTGATGATATGCAGTAGGTCCAAGGTTGAGTTATGCAGTGCAGTCACGAGTTGGCAGGGTTGCATTGCTAAGGACATGGGCATTACAGCAGCCACTTAGAATGCCAAGAAAAAGAGTTTTAGAGAAGGATCTGATTTACATTTCAAAGGTTAATATTTCTGGAGAGCTGTGAGTGGGAGATGTTAAGCGATGGCTTGGGATATAGTATCATGTGACTAAGATGACACTTCTGTCATGATGACACCAATAAAAGATCTCCAAGCTGTTCTCAAAGAAGTACACGGTTGAAGAAAATGTGTACATTAAAGCCTGCTTTTTGATATCTAGACATGCACAAAAAGTGCTGTGCCTGCAGTTTATCTAATTACCTCTGAAAACAAGGAAACTTGCAGAAAGAAATAGAAAAATCAGTCTGGTTTACATGTATCACTTGATTAGCACTACTAATGCTGTTTTGCATATGAATATTCAGTTCAATAGCTAGTTTCCTTCCCAAAATTATCAGGAATAACAATAATATCAAATATATATAATGCATTGTATAGGGGGACTGATTGTAATTTCCTGAATATGATCCCTTTAACATTGTGAGTCATTTTTTTGCTGTGCAGATATTACCCTCTAGAACATGCGGAAACATACAAATGGTCTGGGTTAATCAAGCCAGTGATTTCCCCCAAAGCAGTAGGTGCTTGTTATATAAATTAGGCTTTGGCTGGACCGTGGTGGAAACTACGTGAGAAATGTCCACAACCTGAGAACTCCCAGTAAATTAGCTAAGTCCCCAGGGAAGTTCACAAGAAGTCAGACAAGGCATTAAGGTGCACAAATGTCTGCCAAGATGTGGTCACCATGAGTGGCCATTGACAGCTGGCCAGGAAGGATAGCCTGATCATTAAACTGACAAGAAAAGGACTTTCTACAACTGGTTGCCAAGAGTAAATCAGTGTAGTCCAGAGAGAGAATAAGATTAAATCTCACTCTGATAAGATTAAAACCACTAAAGTGATTCTAAACAAAGCACAGACCAGCACGCAGAAACTCCTCCACAGTGCCTACAGACAGCTAGTCTCAAAAGCTAATCTGAACAGAGACAACTCTTCTGTTGGCAGAGGCACCTGTTTGTGTGATTTATTAGGGTTTTTTTACCACCTGGCACCAGTAAATGTTCAACTTTAAAAATAATAGTGGTGTTGTAGCCATGGTGATTGAGGAATGATCCAGGATGATCCTGTTCCTCTCACAGTAGAGGTCATTTTGTGGTCTAACAGATCTTTCTTCAGAAGCCTAATGTCATTTAATATATTCTCTTTTGAAAACACAACTGTTAGTGATGTAGTCTCATAATTAGTGTGTGTAGTCAGATGATGATAGTTTTGTTGTTTTTTTTTTTTTTTTTTCCCAAACTCAAGGAATGCTCTGGATGTTTTTTCATGCTGATAGCTGCCCTGAAACAGGTTGAGGAATGGAGTATCCAAATTACTTCTCTTCACCAGAAGTCCTGCAAAGATACTTAAGCTTTATAAACAGAAATATCTTTAAAGCAGATGGCATTATTTGAATCCACTTCTCTGTGGAAAAATAGATTTTTCAGTTTCAGGGTAGGGTATCTCAGGCAGGGGTGAAAATACTTGTGTGACAAGTATGATATATATAATTGTTTTAAAAGAAAAAGTAACTGTCTAATGCCTCGGTGTGTTTGTGTTCATTAGAGCAGTAAAAGTCCTCTATTGTACAAGACCAATTTAAAATTGTAGGGTACAGTAGGCATCTTATTTTACTCTCTATGAGTTAAAAGGAGATGATGAAGAGATTTGTTGGTGCCCAGCAGTCTGTTGTATGCTTTCTCATTACTATTAGCAAAGTTATCTCAATTTCCAAACTTAGACATACCATAGTGTCAGCACAGTGAGCTAGAACATGCAGATTTAGAGTATAAAGAGACAGAAAGATTACGAGTGTCAAATGTGCAGTGGAGGCTTTCTGTGGATCACTCCTCCAGGTTTGCATGTGACCTTATGAAGTGTGAAATGTGCTCTGTCCTTTTACTGACAGCCCTGGCAGTCTGTCCTTGATTTACTAGCTTCCTGCAGCTGTCACTCCACAGAATAAATATATCAAGCTGTTGTATATGAGAATCCTCCTCACACCCATGCATGAACAAAACCCTCTCACAAATGATAAAATGTACCAGGAAAACCTTCTCTTACAGAGAACTTTCCACAGTTTCTCTGGGCAGCATGTTCCAGATCTTAATCATCCTCACATTAAGTATGTTTCTCTTATATCCATTTGGAACCTTCTCTGTGTCAACTCAGGAACAGTATCTCTCACTCTCCTGCCATTCCTCTTTTGTATTCTCACTAACCACCTCTTGTCTATTGGGGAGCTGATAACAATTAATATCTGTTAATTGCCTGATGAGTCCTCTTCATATTGAAAAACTCAGTTCCTTCAGCCTGTCCTCAGATGGCATGTACTTGAGCCCTTGAACATCTTGGTGACCCTCCAGTGGACTCGCTCAAGTTCTTACCCATCCAGTTCTCTACTTATCTAGACAGCAATGTCCTAGACCAGATATTGCAGTGCTATGAAAGGTCATGCTGAAGAATTGCAAAATTCAAAGCAAGATGGAGTGCCACTGATCTCCCTTTGTCCACTAGACCAGTCATAGAAGGCAGTTAGGTTGATCAAGCATCCCATGGAAATCTGAAAGAAGAACAGTGAGTTATTTGACACAACCCAAAGTCCTGAGGCTATTCCCACCTTCCTGGCTGAGAAGGTCCCAGGGGACTCCTTTGAATGTGAGCTTTCCTTCAGACAGTTTAACTGTGGGGGGTTTTGGGTACTTCTTTCCTTGACTTCAAAGTGCAGAAGAGCAGACATATAAACCAGCTTGCTGAGGTAAAATAAGAAAAGCCTGTCTTCTTCTGCATATACCAGTAAAATAACCAGCAGCCTTTACTAATATCCTACAAACATTTGTCAGACATCCTCCGCATCTGAGAAGAACTGTAGATTGCCTGTCTGTGCTCTCACCTTCAGGATGGCCTAATCATCTGCCTGAAGTAGTTCTCACCTTCCTCACAGGAGACACATTAGTAACACTTGTATTTTTTACTGTGGTGTTCTATTAATGCTGCAATCACAACATAACCACAAGTGACATGGGGTTGGATGTTTTGTAAGCAGTCCTGTGGGCCCAGTGCACAGGAGTTATGTAATATTGCAGACAAATCCTCCAGAGTCCTACTTCTTTAGCTTAGTTGTTTAACCTGCTTCCATAGAGCCCAGCTCAAACTCTCAGATTAGCAGCCATTTTACTCTAAGATCTGGTGGCTTTGTGGCAGTTCACAAGAGTGAGGGGTGGGATGTCATCCACAGAGACCTAGACAGGCTGGAGAGGTGGGCTCAGGTGAACCTTATGAGGTTCAACAAGGCCAAGTGCAACGTCTTGCACTGAGCTGGGACAATCCTCATTATCAATACAGGCTGAGTGATGATAAGACTGAGAGCAGCCCTGCAGAAAAGGACCTGGGGCCATTGGTAGGTAAAAAAGCTGGACATGAGCCAGCAATAGGCACTTGCAGCGGAGAAGGCAAATAACATCCTGGGCTGCATCAAAAGGAATGTAGACAGCAGAGACAGAGGTGATTCTGCCACTCTGCTCTGGTGAGACCTCACCTGGAGTAGTGCAACTAGCTCAGGGGAACCTAACACAAGAGACACAAGGACCTGACAAACTGGATTCAGAGGAGGACCACAAAGAGGACCAGAGGACTGGAGCACACCTGCTATGAAGACAAGCTAGGAGACTTAGGGTTGTGCAGCGTGGAGAACAGAAGGCTTCACGGAGACTTTATATTAGCCTTTCAGTATCTGAAGGGGACCTACAAAAAGGCTAAGGAGTGCCTGTTTAAAAGGGCATGTGGCACTAGGACAAAGGGTTTCAACCTAGAGAAGAGCAGAATTGGGTTGGACATTAGGAGAAAGTTCTTCACTGTCAGTGAAATACTGAAACTGGTTGCCCAGGGAGGTGCTGGAGAGCCCATCCCTGGAGACATTTGAGCAGCCTGATTTAAAGATGTCACTGCTCACTGGACAAGATTATCTTCAAGCGCCCCTTCCAATCAGATGCATTCTATGATTCTGTGATTCTTTTGGCCTTCTTGTACATGCCTGTGGGATGGGAAGAATGGCTTTGCATTTGTGTTCTAGAGCAGAGGCTATTGGTACTAGGCTGATTTGGGAGTTCTGGATTTAGGTTGGGTGTTTTTAATGAAATATTAGAAGTACAAAACATTTACCACATTTTTAACAGAGGTGTTATTGCCTGTACTACTGTTACCCATATAGACCTATCTTCCTTCAACCCCCTCAGAGTCTGTAGGTTTTTTTTAACATCCTGCAGATGTGGCAGACCTATCAACAGAACTTGAGTATTCTCTGCATTCCATATTTGGTCCAACTGGCAAAGACAACATCTATGTGTCTTTGAAGAAGTAAAGTGGTGCCAACTTGGCCAAAGTAATTTATATAATAAACACAGTGAAACTTACTGCAATGGCAACAGCCTTATTTTCATAGTCCTTTAAGACTATTTTTATATTATTAAATGTTGTGAAAAACAATATAATGTGTCTCAAAAGTGTGATGAGGGGCAATTCAGCTCTCAAACCAGTGCTTTGGAAAAAGTCCAGTGAGACTGTGAAAGCTGTGGTTGCCTGGCACATATCTGAGCATCTGCATCCTGCCCATGCTCTTTTCAGAGTAAGTAGCATGGCAGCTGCTGGTGCTAAAACAAGCATGGATCAGTAAGACTTGATGTGAGGCATCTTGATGTGTATAAACATCAGAACTCTGTGTCGTTTGGGCAGAATAATTTATTTTGGTTTGGCTTCCCAAAATGCAGTAACAGTGGTTTCTAAGAGAGACATAGGGTAGCAAGAAAGAGTAAGACCACTTTTGCTACTTCAAACAAAACCACAGAGATGACACATAGGAACTCACATCTACAGAGTGTATCTTCTTGAGACTCCAGATTTGAGTGGGAATATGGGTTAAAGGAGATTCAATCATATTTTTCCAGCTAAGGAAGAAATCTTACACAGTTCCTGTCTAAGCTTATAATATACCTAGAAGTGTTGGGGCTTGTTAGGTATTAGCTTGTTTCTAAGGCATTGCCATATTATTTTACAAGAGTGGGAGAAGTAAAACTCAGAATTTTTGTTTATGTTAGTTGACTCAGCCTGTTGTGCCTTCTGTCCTTAGACAGGCAAATAACTTCCACAAGTCCATGTGCTCCTTGTGGAAGCACCCAGTGAAGTTGTCCCATCACCTGTCTGCATCAATACCTGGGAGATCTATGAACCAAACACACTGAGGTTCCTTCTCAGCCTTGAGACAAGGAGAGCTGCAGGAAGACTGCCAGACGCAGTCACGCATATCAGGGATGCTGGCTCCTGCTGGCCAGGAGAAGGGTTGGTGACTCTGGATGAAGTAGTGGCAGCAGGGAAAGGTGGCAGCAAGGATGCTTTGAGTATCAGAATGCCTGTCTGTTGTTCTGGTGGAAAAATAGTTCCTCATAAGGAGCAATTTCCAAAACACACAAGGAGTTAAATCAGGATTGCAGGCTGAGAGAAGGAGATAATTGTGATACTTTATTTTATGTTTGTTTTAGAAGACTGAGTGTCCTCACTTGGGGCTGCACAGGAGAGTGACTTAGCATGGGCCTTGCGAGCCAGAGCCTTAGGTCCTTGTGATTCCTAAGATGTGGCTGTGCAGCATTTTTAGCTAATGGGTTTTCTTGAAAAGTACCAACCCACTTGAAATGTGTGTGCAGCTTTTGTAGCTAGCTCCTCAGAGACCCAAGTGCCAGAGGCTGCTCTGAATTCAGTGTCATCACTGTTACCTCTTCTTCTTGGGGTTTTAATGCTTCTCATATCCATTAAACGAATTAAAAGAAATCCATTTGCTGGTCCCATTATGCTTGACCTGCATCAGAGTCCTTGGATTTGTTTATAGAATGAAAGGACATTTTGGTTCCTCTTTAATGTCTCTTAAGTGCAACATGTGTTTGCCTGTATTGGAATGTATTTACTTACATGTATTAGAAAGAAATTTCCTCTCCATTAACTGCTCTCGGTCCTATTAATAAAAAAACAATAATCTGGAAAAGTATGAAAAAGTTTTCTCAATTTTGTTCTGTTTTGTTTTGTTTAATAATGCTTCCATTTGCTGGTTTGCTGTTAAAATAAATGTGCTCATGGAGTTGTATGGCTTTACAGCAAGTATGGCTTTACAGCGTATTGCTTTGCAGTATGAGGGTATTCCCAGTGTTTGACCAGCTGAGATTGAAATTCTATTGAATCCCACTAACTTTGGTGTCACTTTGAACTACCAGACCAGACCATATAGTACTTTTTTATTAGAAATTTAAAATCTTTGGATCATGAGGTGCTGCTGCCTGTTCTATAGGGATGAAAAATTGCATATATATTTATATATATATAAGGTATTTGCAGTCCTTCCATGGATTTTCAAAATACTTTGCATTAGAAATTCCCAAATACAATATGATGAATCTCTTTACTGTTTATAATCCCAGCTATTACTTCTATGTCAGTGGGTACCTTCCCAATAAACTTGTTCTGCTTAGCAGAATTGGTTTCAGGGATTATAGAGGAGAATGTGAAATAAAACAAAATATTTTTAAAAACCCAACAAAATGAGCAAGAAAAAAACAGACAAAAAAACCCAACAAAACAACAAACAACAAGAAGAACAAAAAACCCCGAAGTACACACACACACAAACCCTGCTTTGAAGCAATTCGAAATAATCTAATAGTCCTCATTCTGTGCTCTTTAGGTTAACCCCTTCTTTTAGTAGCTATTGAAATAGTTGGTTTATCAGTTGCAATTAATTATTTTTCCTTAGTATTAGTGCAACTTAAGAATTAGAGAAAACCAGATTGATACTCAGAAGTTCAGTCACTGGATTTCTTTGGGAACAAAAGACATGTTTATAATACTTCTCTTGGCTAAGTCCAAAGGTCAAAATTAGCAAGTTTTAAAGTGGAGCTGCAGAGGCATACAACAGAGCCATTGTGGTAATCACAAATGGAAGACAGTGCTGAATTAGTGGGTATCACAGAGAATCTAATTTATGGCTACAGCTCAGTATCTGTGATGGCAGCAATATAGTTTGCACGATACTGAAGTTGAGGCAGGAACGGAAGGAGCCAGCAGGTCAGTAAGGAAATAAAGGATTGTGGCTAGGGGCCAGCAGCCAAACCTTGTTGTTCAGGCAGCCTAGTTTCACTGAGTATGACAACTGTGAAACTGAGAAATTTTGTTGTCCTTGGGATCTTGGCTTTGCTTTGCTACATGTTTCTTCAACTAAACAATCATTTTCAATAATTCTTTTAGTTGTTGGTTTTTTGGTTGTGTGTGTGTGTGTTTAGCTGGAGGCCTCAGGATAGAAACTTATTTCTAACTTACTTATGATGGGCAGCGAAGTCTTTTTTCCCACAGACACTGCCTGCAGCCCTCTAAGGTATGGACTGCTGGTGTATGAGAAAGTATCTGCTACAGCATGAATGACCTTGTCATGACTCTTCTCAAACTCTGATGTAAGCTCCCTGCATTTCACACACTGATGTTTTTTCTATCTTTGTTTCAGGGTCTTTATGTCTTTGTGGTATATTTCATCCTGCACAACCAGCTTTGCTGTCCTGTGAAAGCAAGTTACACTGTAGACATGAACGGGCATACAACTGCAGGATCAGCTTTTTTCACACATGGCAGTGGCCTGCCAGCTGCAGGTGGAGAGATCAGCAAGTCTACTCAGAACCTCATCAGTGCTATGGAAGAGGTAATGGTGCTCAAAGTCATCACCTTCTGTATGAAAAATGTACCTGGAGATTGAAGTGACAATACTGAAGTGTAATATGCAGGAATGAGAAGATAATTTTTAGAGGTTGTCTTTGGGAAGGGGAAGACATTATTTTTTTCACCATATAAAATTGTTATCTTTAGCCATGGTGATATTCTCGTAACTTACCATTCCCCATTAGCATTCCATCATGAGAACTGCCTCTTTTTTCAGTTAAGCTTTCAGTTTATTATAGAGGCTGGATTAAGTGTTGTCCAATCACTGTATTTCTTTGGGAACAAAAGGTGTAACTAGTGATTAATGAGTGGCTACAGTACAGAGAAGCAGGGTCCAGCAGAGGAAGAGGCAGTGAGCTGGCCCACGACAGAAGCAACAGAATGGCTGGTGTCTTGGTCTTAAATTCAGATCTGCTCATGGTTTCCAGCTTCTGTACTACAGTTTTGATGGTTACTCCATTTCTGTGTCTTTTTCTGCAGGTGCCTGCAGACTGGGAGAGGGCATCATTGCAGCCTGCTGGTCAAGCTAGTGCTGCATTTAAGCATAGTCCACAAAATGGCAATGTTTTCCACTCTTCTGGAGGATTTAGCACCAGCTCATTGGTTGCTGATGAGGAATCACAGGAATTTGATGACCTAATATTTGCTTTAAAGACTGGTGAGTGACTCTTAACCTTGTTTCTCAAAGTGGTTATGTTATTCTTGACACTAATGGAGTCACCATTACGTGGCATTCATTTAAATAATCTGCCAGTGAATCTTTGAAGTAAAATTGTTTTCCCTTGGACTGCTATTCCATGGAAAATGCTGGCTAGACTATCTAAAATAACAAAGAAGCAGTTTGCAAAAGTATGTTTTGAGTCACTGTGCTACAGAAAGTAGCAGCAGATTGGAGACTGTGATATTTTTATGAGTGTTTAAATCACGGAATTATTGAATGGCTTGGGTTGGAAGAGACCTCCAGAGGTCATCTAGTCTAATCTGCCCTGCAGTGAGCAGAGACATCTTCTGCTTCATCAGTTTGCTCAGAGCCTTGTCAAGCCTGACAGGGTCTGGGGCATCAACTACCTCCCTGGGCAACCTGTTGCAGTGTTCCACTACCATCATGATGCAAAAATTGTTCTGCACATCCAGTCTACATCTGCTCTTCAGTAATTTAAAACCATTGCCCCATCTCCTGTCACTGCAGACTTTTGCAAAAGGTCCCTCTGCAGCCATCTTGTAGCACCCTTCAGGTACTGGCAGGCTGCTATTAGGCCTCCCCAAAGCCTTCTTTCCTCCAGGCTGAACAACCCCAGCTTCTTCAGCCTGTCCTCAGAGCAGAGGTGTTCAAACCCCCGATCATCTTTGTGGCCCTCCTATGGACCTTCTCCACCAGGTCCATGTTCTTCTTGTGTGAGGCCTGCAGAGCAGGACACAGCACTCCAAGGAAGGTCTTAGCAGCATAAAGTGGCAGAATCCACTCTCTTGACCTGCTGGCCACATTTTTTTACAGTCCAGAATGCAGTTGGCCTTCTGTCTGCCAGCACACAATGTTGGCTCATGTCCAGAGGTCCTTAACATTCTGTGATCCTGTGGTAAGACCTGGCAGATATTAACCCAAGCCTTCCTTCTCTAACAAAAGGTGAAATACAGATGGACTGGCTTGGGAGTAGGTGGTCAGCTAAATAACGTTTGGGGATAAGATCCAGACTGGCAAGAGACAATAATGAGATACTGATGACATTAACACATTAAGTCTATTGACACCAGTAGTTTCAGGAGTTTTTTTTCCTCTTTGGTGACACCTGTTTGGAAGACAGGGACTGCTGCTAATGAAGGGGTAGTTTTATTTAATATATTCATAATACTTATCTCCTGAGCCAATTTCCATTGTGAGAAACTCTTCTAATTATAAAGATAATAGAATGACTAATATTTGTCTAAGTGCTAAGAAATGCAAGTGTTTATGAATATCATCCCGATATCTGTATTAATTTTCCTGGGTATTTTGCAGGGTAGGTCTCTATTATGCAATTAAAGATTTTGGACAGTATAGAATCACAGAATCATAGAATGGTTGGAAGAGACCTCAAAGATCATCCAGTTCCAACCCCATGCCATAGGCAGGGACACCTCCCACTAGAACAGGTCACTCAAGGCCTCATCCAGCCTGGCCTTGAACACCTTCAGGGAGGGAGCAGACACAACCTCCCTGGGCAACCCATTCCAGTGCCTCACCACCCTCACTGTAAAGAATTTCCCCCTAACATCCCATTTAAATCTCCCCTCTGCCAGTTTAAATCCATTCCCCCTCGTCCTGTCATTACAAGACCTTGTGAATAGTCCCTCCGCAGTCCTCCTATAGGCCCCCTTCAGATACTGGAAGACTACTATAAGGTCTTCTGGAAGCCTTCTCTTCTTCAGGCTGAAAAGCCCCAACTCTCTCAAATCCAGGTGGATAGGCTTGCAGGTGTGAAGTTATTAAGTAGCTAACAAGGTAGCTTCTACTTTTTCACTCCTTCCTTAGTATTTTAAAGGAAACCAGATAATTTATAGACAATTGCAGTAGCACAAGGGGTGATGGTTTGAAATGAAGAGAGGGAGATTCAGACTACATAGGAGGAAGACATCTTTTACACTGAGGGTGGTAAGACCCTGGCCTAGGTTGCTTGGTGAGCTGATAGATACCCCATCCTTGGAACCATTTCAGGTCAGGTTGGACAGGGCTGTGAACAACCTGTTGTAGTTGCAGATGTCTCTGCTCAGTGCAGCAGGGTTGCACTAAATGACCTGTAAAAGTCCCTTTTCACCCAAACCATTCCAGGATTCTATTATTCTATATGAAGGCATTCACATCAAACACTCTCACCATCACACACAGCAGCTTCAGCAGCACAGTTGACATCATTTGCTCTATTTTCTGCGCACTGTGGAAGACTTGAGTCTCAAATCATGAAAAGCTATCTAGGCAACAGCAGTAGTTAAAACTCATGGTTAATATAATACACCACAACTTTAGCACTTAATGTTTGGGGTTTTTTTTGTTTTTTTGACAAATCTTCAAGTTCCATTATTGTTTAATTAGTTTTCAGTTGTAAAAGAATTAGGTCTACAAACAGCTTTAGATTATTCTGCCTAAATTTTATTACTGTCTTCTCTATTACCGTTGGTTCTCATGAGCCTCTTGCATTAATGTGACTTGAATAAGGCTCCACATTTAGAGAAAAATATTTTTGTTTTCATTAATGATTCAAGCAATACCTGTCTGTTTAGCCCTTGTGCTTACTTCTGTGCCCAAACTATGTTCCTGTCAACATCACAAGGGTGAAACCCCATGCTTTCTAAGCCATCTGGTTCCAGCCTCATACACAACATTTGCACAAGTCAAACTGAAAGAGACATTGTTGTGGTCAGAGCAGCTTTAACCACCACAGTAAATGTTGTCTTAGTTACAATCTATGGCTCCACACATGCTTTGAACCAAACCATGAACTTTTCTGTAACCTGAAGTCATATCTGGTTTATTATTTTGATCTGGACTTGTTCTCCAGTCCAGCCCAGGCGGTGACCAAGAAATGAAGGTGCTCTTGATGGCACAGAGAAGAAAATTTTGTAGAAGCAACAAGAAAGCAGATGAGGTGCTGGGAAGTGTGATTTGTTCTCTGGTACTACAGGGTTATGCTGGTAAAGTCTTCAGTGAGCTGTGGTCTGACAGTTAAGCTAGCAGGTGCTGAAAGGAGCCTGTCTGCTTGTCCCTCATGGTAGGACATCCCTTTCTTGCTTAAATCATTGCACATTAAACTGCAACAACTCAGTTTAGAGGCTCCCTCGTCACCATCATCATCCTTCTCTCTTTCTTTCCCTCTCCCCTCACTACTCCACATCAGTTTGATGTCATTTGAGGACCACTTCGATCTTGAAGGAAGCAGTGGTCATCAGAAGCTGGAAGGCCACCACCTCTTCTCAGACTACAATGTCCTGGCAGCTGAGATGCCTTTTTGCTGCCTTCCTCTTGGCTATAATTTGCTGTTAAGGGGCACTTCTCAAACACTTTTTAGATCAGGTTTTATTTCATTATGCTGAGAACTACTCCTCTCAACTGGGAGAGGAGAGAAAAGGTACTTTCCACCAAATTAACTGGTTTTGTCTCTCCCAAACTGGGTATAGAGAAAGAATAGAAGTGCCTTGCTCTGCTGTTGCTTGAGCTTTACCTCTGATAAGTAGAAACAGAAACCTCCATTATCTGTCATCCCTAAAACTGTCAAGTGTGGACATGGCACTTTGGGACATGGTTTAATGGCCATGGTGGTGTTAGGCTGATGGTTGGACTCAATAAATTTAGAGGTCTTTTCCAAGCAAAACAGTTCCTATAATTCTATGAATCTGTAACCAAAGTAACCTTAGCCACGATAAAGTATTAGCTCCTACACTAAAGCTTGGCTGAGGATCAGCACTGATTGGCAGAGGAATGTATCTTTATAACTTTGTAGTGGGTTTGCAGTGACCTGCCCCCCCACCTTTTAAAA
>VWZI01002544.1:40339-55691 GCA_013396835.1 Psilopogon haemacephalus | reverse complement strand
GGGGGAGGCTCGCGCGGCGGGGGGCCGCTGGCTGGGCAGGGAGATGAGAGGACGGTGCAGAGCCTTGGCTTCCTCGGCCGCTTGCAGCCCCTCCGCCTGCCACCGGTACTGGCGAGCCCGCAGGATGCCGGGCACCTCCCGCTGCAGCCGCTGGGAGCTCTTCTTCTGCCACACGTCGTACTTGGAGTACTTGGCGTGAGAGGGCTTCTGGAAGCTCTCCTGCAAGGGGAAGAGATAATAATGTCAGCTTCATCGCAAGCCTACCCACCCGCCAGGTGATGGGGTCATAGAATGGTAGGGGCTGGAAGAGATCTCTGGAGATCATCTAGTCTGAACCCTCTGCTGTTCAAGGCCAGGTTGGATGAGGCCTTGAGCGAACTGTTCTAGTGGGAGGTGTCCCTGTCTGTGGATGATCTTTGAGGTCACTTCCAACCTAAACCATTCTACGATTCTCTGATAATGCAGGTTCACCTAGATCAGGTTAGAATCATAGAATCAGTCAGGGTTGGAAGAGACCACAAGGATCATCCAGTTCCAATGCCCCTGCCGTGGGCAGGGACACCCTACCCTAGATTAGGCTGGACAGAGCCTCATCCAGCCCTGCCTTAAGCATCTCCAGGGAAGTAGCCCCAAACACCTCCCTGGTTGGGGAGGTTGCACAGGGATGTGTCCAAGATAGGTTTTGAAAGTCTCCAATGAAGGAGATTCCACAACCTCTTCAGGCAGCATGTTCCAGCCCTCCATCATCCTCAAAATCAAGAAGTTTCTCCCTAAGTTCAGGTGAAACTTGCTGTGTTCTAGTTTGTTCACCTCTTCGAGCTCCATCCACCTCATGGAAACTTCGCCCCGTTCCTGGAAACATGCAGGTTCAGGCTGGAGTGAGCTCTGAGCCACCTGCTCTAGTCACAGGTGTCATTGCTCACTGCAGGAGCAGTGAACTATTTGACCTTTAAAGGCCCTTTCCAACCCAAATCAGTCCATAGTTCCATGATCCCATCCACCTCTGGTCCCTTAACCTCATTAAAAGCTTTCTTGCAAGGCCCTTGTCACAGGTTACCAACAGCGGCCATCTCTCAAAGGCTCTGCGAGTACCACAGCCCTTGCAGCTGAGGCTTGTCCTCTCCCACCCGTGGCCTTCCCATCTCTTGCCATTGGTTTTGGAGATGCTGTACCTTGCTGAGCGCTGGCAGACCTGCCAAGGAGGTGGCGGAGAGGTCACGCTCCGACTTGACGGACTTGGCGCAGTAGGTTTCCAGCAGAGCCAGGTCGCAGCTCCGGAAGCAGCACTCCTCCACGATTCCCCGGTTGATCCGCCGGTTATTTCGTCCCACCGGTCTACCTGCAACAGCAGACACCTTGATGTTAGCCACCGACATAGATTGGACCCTCTCCTCCCTTCCACAGCACTCTCCTGCCACCACCAGAGACTCGTGGGCCCTATGCTCCTCCAAATCAGCAGCGCATCTCCCAAACCGACCAACACGCACCCACAAACTGAGGGAGTTTCACTTTAGGACTGTCTCAACACTGCTCATCATGCCATGCCGAGACCCCCACCCCCTAGTCAGCCTGTGGGAGCACACAAAATTGTCCATGCTGGCCCTGTGTGTGACCCAAGATCCCCTGAAACTGTGCCAGAGAGGTCTAGGTTGGATATTAGGAAAAATTTCTTTCCTGCACGAGTGGTCAGGCACCAGCTCCCCAGGGAGGTGGCGGAGTCACCATAGCTGGAGGTGTTCAAGAAACATGTGGGTATGGCAACTCAGGACATGGCTTAATGGCCATGATGGTGTTAGGTCAATGATTGAACTCAATGACCTTAGAGGTCTGTTCTAACTGAAGCAATTAGATGATTCTATAAACGCTGTTGATGCCAGCTGGGTTGTCCATCTGCGCACAGCACCAATTAAAGACACTTGATAGGGTGGCGACTTCTTCCCCTCCTCTACCCCCAGCACGGTCAGCCTTTGTGGGCACAGCTAAGGTGAGGAAGCTCAAGCCAAGCCCAGCTGCCCGCACTGCACTGATGACAGCGACCATCTCCGATGCTGACCCCAGACGAGCAGGTTTTATCAGAGAGAGAAGCAGCGCGGCACTACGGCTGCCAGCCTCACTCTCTGTTGGATCGAGGCTCAGGCAGGTGAAGCAAACCAAGGCAGCTAAATTTTACCATATGGGACAGCTCTAAGACAGCTGCAAAAAGAACACAGGCTCCTGCACCCGCCAAGAACAGCTATTAAACTTAATCTTTTAATAAAGGCTCCTCTCCCTTTTGGGCCGGCAGAAGGATGCGAAAGCCCAGGCTGAGTGCAGCAGCGACCAAGTACATTTCATATCACTGCTTAGTGATGGCCAAAACCCTCCAGCAGAGAAGCTTCCATCAGTTTGACTGTTTGTCCTCCCCCTCTTGGAATAAAAGAGATGGGGAAGTCCAAATTCTTCATACACAACAAATTTGCTTGGGAACTGCAACTTCCAAAACGCAAAGTGGCCCAAAATGAAAGAAGCTTCTCTGCACTTCTGCAGGTGGAATGTTGCATGCTCCTGCTGTGGTGGGGTCTGCAGGCTGCCATGAGGAATGCATCTCACCAAGAGGTCCTCCAAGGGAAGGGGAGCAAGGGCTAGCACCTTGCAAACAGCATCTGGAACATCATCCCAGCCAGAAGAATTTGGGCATGGGAAAAACTGAAAGTGGTGGAAGCACAGTGCCCAGCTCTGACCATCGTGCCATGCCAAGCTCCCCCACCAGCTTGTGGGAACACAACAACATTGTCCACATTGGCCCTGTATGTGAACCACCATCCCCTCCCCACACTCTGGATGAAGCAGGCACTCAAGTATTTGGCCCTGGTGAAGATTTAAGGGCCCTGGCTTGCAAGGTGCTGACCGATTTGAGTGCTGCATTCAGTTTTAGGCCCCTCACTACAAGAAGGACAGCTGACTATTACCACACAGCCTACCCAGGAGTCACTTCATATGCTCAAGTCCTCTAGTAGGAGTTGGAAGTGACTTCTGAAGATCTTCCAGTCCAATCCCTCATCTCCATTTGCCACATTCATTCCCTCCTGTGCCACCACACAACTTTTCTTTTCCTTTTTCTCCAGGAAAATTTTAAGCATGACCTTACCTAACCCAGTGTGAAGGTGAAAATTATCTTTTCCTCTTTAACCTCGAGGATAATTTCCTCTCTATAAATATTCATGGCAAGTAACCTCGCTGGACAGGGTCCTCCTTTTAAAGGCAGGGCAGGTGTGTTGAGTGCCCACAGCCCTCTGAGCGATGTGGGGGCAAGAAATTCAGGTGGTGATGCCCAAGGGTTGCCTTGGTGAGTGGAGCCAGCTTGGGGCCACCTTAATATTGCCTTCTACACTCATGAGATGATGGCCAGTGAGGTCCATGGGAGACAGACACTGCCACCAACACTCCACATCACAGATGGCCGCTGCTCAGCACCTATCCACCCCAGTGCCCAAACTCGCATGTGAAGCAGGATGCTGAAGCATGGGGCTGCTCCAGAGAGGCATCCTGAGCATGGGTAGAAGAAAGAGAGACTGGAAGGAAGAGAGAAAATATTCAAGTCACCCCTGCTTGCTAGAACATCCCCAGAGGGCTGTGTTCACACTCCCGCTGCACAGAAGGTTGCACAAGTGACGACACACACAGCTCAGGGAGAAGTTGAGGGTTTGAAAGGTTACATGCCTCCTCTCAAAAAGAGAAGCTGCCCACTTGCAGTTCTGTGTTTGTTTGGAAAGAAGAGTGGAAGGAAAAGGAAAAAAAACCAAAAAAAACCCCAAACGAAAAACAAACCAGCAAGCAAAGTGGGACCATTTTTGCCACCTTTACCATCAAGGGTGCTTTGTGGCATGTGCAAAGCTCACAGCATCCCAGGCCTGGCACTGCAGAGGAGAGCTCCTGGCAGGGACAAATATGGTGGCTTGCCACTGCCCATCTGGCGAGCACACCCATGGTCCTGGCCCCAGCATGCTGCTCTTTCTCTCCCACATAAAGCTGCTGCATGCCGTTCCCATTCCCCTTGCTGGCTCCGCTGCCATGGTCCGATAGGACACATTTCCCATTACATAATTGTCCGTACGGATCTCTCCAAATGCCAATACAATCCTCTGTGGGAGACTTACTTCAGGAAAAAAAAACAGGCAAACATAACAAACAGGGATTTAGACCCAGAAAGTGCCTGGAGATAACAAGGCAGGGGTGAGACGCCAGAGCACTGCTGGTTAGCGGCCGGATCGCTGCTGACCTGGATTGGGAAAAGCGTTTGTTCCATAACACGATTTACGCAAGGACTAAAGGTTGAATTTCCTGGCTTTTTGCCCGTGGGTGGCATCTCGCTTCAAAGCCACTGCCAAACCCAGGGAGGGCTTTGCCGTGCTGTCCCTTACCCGCTGGGGAGGCTGGGGCACTGCCGGGCCTCGCCAAACACTTCCCATTGCGGCTACAGCTACCTCCTCCCGAGGAAATGCGCTTCCGTTGGGTGAATGGCTGCGCGCTCTTCTGACCAGACTCTGCTCTCCAGCAAAGCCTCCCACTGCTCTGCTGAGGGGCCAAGCCTGGTGATGCACAGCTCAGTGATGCAAAGTCTGGTGGTGTAAAGCTTGGTGATGTAAAGCCGGTGATGTAAAGCTCAGTGAAGTAAAACTCAATGAAATAAAGCTCGGTGACGTAAAGCTCAGTGATGTAAAGCTCAGTGAAGTAATGGGGACGTAAAGCCTGATGATGTAAAGCTTGGGGATGTAAAGCCCGGGGATGTAAAGCTCGGTGAAGTAAACCCGGGGATGTAAAGCTCAGTGAAGTAGTGCCTGGGAACATAAAGCCCGGTGACACAAAGCCCAGCAATGCAAAGCCTTCCAGCTGCCTGGAATTACACCCGTCCGGCAGCAGGCTATCCCGGCATCCCGGCAGCGGTGCAAAGCCAAACCCGCTCCTGGAAGAGCCCAGAGGTCTCGTACCTGCAGCTCATCTGTGCCCCCACAATGGAGGTGGTGGCACTGGCCAGGAAGGACAAGAAGGTCCCCTCACCGGCATCACCATCCCGCTGTTCCAGGCTCCTCACCCTTACCAGGATGCTGCAGGGAGGGGTGCGCGGTGCCGATGCCACCCTGGCCGGGTCCCCTCTCCTCCGGTCAATCAGGCGGCAAGCCGAGTGGAAGGGGACTTTGGGTGTAAACAGTCCCCGCGCCCCTGTCGCAGGAATGTCGGGAGCAACAAGGGGGCCTTTGTGCGGCACCGGGCCCCGTCCCAGTGCCCCCAGCCTGGCCCTCCCCCACCCCGGCACCGCACTTTCCCCCCTGCTTTTTCCTAGTATTATTCGGAGGAGCGGCGGGCGCACAAGAATGTGCCCTGTCAGCACAAGCGGCTGCAAAGAGCTAAATTCTTATCAGCTGTTGGAAAGGAGGAAACAGGAGCTGTTGTTTACAGAGAAGTCCGACGCCTCTCCCCCTGCAGCCCCTTCTCCCCTCCCCACCAGCGCTGCCTGACAGGAGCTTCGAGGCTGGGGCTTCATCTCAACCTGTCCCACTTTTTTTCACTCAAGGTTGTGCTCAGCATCCCTTCACAGGCCGTAGGTGGGTGCCAGGGAGCAGGGAGAGGGGTACCAGCTTTGTCGAGTACGATAGTCAGATGCCACCACTTTACCAGCCCCTGTGAGCCGACCCCAAAAGCCTCCAAAGTCAGGGAGTGAAGGAATCGCAGCAGAGGTGGAAAGGAGCAAAACACACACAGCTCCACCTGCAGTTTGCCCAGGCACTCCTGGTGTGTGAGGATGAGAAAACTAACCCTTGGCATGTGGCACATTCAGGCATGCCCACCCTGTGTCCCATGACCAGGTGACCAGTGCACAGCCAGCCCCTGTCCCTGCTGGTGCAGCTCTTGGAGGCATCTTTGGCATCCTAAGCCCCAAGCACCTGCCAGCCACAATGCCTCCAAAGGCACCTGGGGGCTGGGACTCACTTCTCACACTAGTGGACAGATGGACAGATCTTAATTGTCAGGGGCTACGCCCTCCTCAGTCTAGGTTGGCAGATACAAGGTGGGGTGAAACATGCTCAGCAGACTGCAGCCCCTCACACGGATGCAAACAGCAATGCCTTTCTGTGCCAGCTTCTCTAGCTAAGTGCTCCCTTCCAAGAGAAGAAGGTCAATTAAGTATTTCAACCACTGCTGCAGCAGAAAACCAGTAATGGATTTCCATGCCATCTTTGGATACTTGCACCAAGCCCTCCCCAGTGAGTGGGACCTACCTCTACCTGCAGGTGAAAGATGCCCCCAAAAGTCATTTACCTCCCTATGAACAACTGTGTTAGTGCAACCTGCTCATCAGGTCACACATCCCATGCTGGGAAGTGCTCGTGGCAATCCCAAGCCTGGTTTCAAGACACAAACCTGCAACACAACTATGACCTATCAAGCCTATCCAGTGATAACATGAGGGTTGAGGAGTGAAGATGAATAGGGGCAGGAGGTCAGCTGATGGAAGTAGGTGAAAAAAAAAAACTGAGCTGAGGATGTCCAAACCCTTCATCAGGTACAGACACCACCCAAATGTCTTCAGCCCTGCATGGCACAGGGTGGCCAGATGCTAAAGAGATTAAAATATGAGAGTCAAGGGAGCTTTGCTTCATTTCCCAGCACCTGGGCTTTCTAGAAAGATTCAAAGAAAAGAGCGATGGGACAGGAGAGGACAGGGGGGAAAAAAAAAGGGCAGGAATTCAAGAATCCCCCTGCAAGCACCAGACTTGGCACTTGGCACCAAGCAACTTGTCTGCCTCCAAAAGTGTTTTTATTTTGGCGTGAGCTGCTGGGTTATTTGAGGTGAAAAGAGGTCAGTTTGTCCATAAAACAAAAGCCTCATTTCCTTTCATCCCTAGAGAGGGGGAGGAGGGATAAAAGTGACAGGAGAGAGATGAGAGGGAGAGAAAGGTGTTGGAGTAGAAGAAGAGCTCACCTCCTCTTTGCACCAGTAAGGCCAGGCACAGGCTTACTGTCTCAGACAAGCTCCAGCTCAGGGCTCATTGGCTCAGGAAAGGTGGAAGCAGGAAAGGAGAAGAGGAAGGGCAGTTGATGTGCCAACCCTTGCAACTCAGCAAGAGGAAGGAAGTGCGCCCAGGGCGTCCCTAAAAGTGTTGCCTGCACACAACACGTGGTGAGCCATGAAAACATAGAATGGTAGAGTCTTAGAATGGTTTGGGTTGGAAGAGAGACCTTCTGCAGTCATCTAGTCCAACCCCCTGCACTCAGCAGGGACATCTGCAAATAGAGCAGGTTGCTCAAAGCCTCAAACGACCTGACCTCTCTGGGCAACCTGGGCCAGTGTCTCACCACTCTCAGTGTCAAATATTTCTTCCTTCCCTCTAGTTTGGATCTGCCTTTTTTCATTGAAACCCATCAGCCCTCGTCCTGTCGCAACAAGCCCTGCTCAAAAGTCTGTCCTCAGCTTTCTTATTCATCCCTTTAAGCAGTGAAAGGCCACTAGAAGATCTTCCTGAAGCCTTCTCTTCTCATTCTGCTGGTCAGTTGGGATGGGGCTAGGGGGCCAGGGTATAGCCACCTGCAGCCCAACTACCTGCCTAAAGTTATCCAGTCTAAACCCTGGCTGCTGCTGGATGTGGGATCTCTGTATCTCTCTCAGACCAACCTCAGCAGTCAGCAAAGTCTGGCTGAGCAACCAGATTGGGAAAAGACATTCAGGTTGAAAAGAAACGTGCAGGGTCATCTTCTATCTTTGCAGTATCCCATTCCCAGCAAGGTAAGACTGGGAGGAGAGAGGCTTGGCTCTCAACTCCACTACCCCTAAAACTACCTTGTTACTTCAAAGTGACTTTTACATTCTCTTTCTCAAGGCAGAGGCAAGACTGCCAAATGCACAGCACCACGTGCAGCTGCTATCTCCATCCTCTTCCCCCTGGTTTAGTTCTGCATCTCTTCTGTAGCCAGTTACTGCAGTTCAGCCCTGAGTGGGCAGCAAGACACAGGCACTTCCCTCCCCCCAGCAGAGCAGGGGAGCAAAACACCAAAATAAGGTGTGACACTCAAGGCACCCATAGATTACTGAGCATCCATCACTACTCATTTATCCCTCCTCCCTGTTTATCAGCCAAGCCATTGTACTGCTAATGCCAACAGTCCAAAGTCCCAAAGAATCCTGGTGAAAAGCCCACTCCAGACAACTGTCCCGGAGTCACTTGCACTCTGCAGGCAAAAAGAAGGCTGCTTTTTTTTCTTTGCCACTAGCTGCCTTGCCAAAGGTTGAGACACCACACCTCAACGTCAGGTTCGCCAGCCAGGAGCCCATAAAGCACATTTTGGGAGAAGCCTATAAGCTGCTGCTGTACCAAAGCAAAGCTTGCCCAGAAAGGCGAGCGCTCAGATCCCTCCCTGCTCTCAGGATGCAGCACTTAGGGCAGGCACTAAGGTTTAATAATAAGCCAGGGCCCAAATTCAGACATGAGTTGGCTCCTGAGATCCTCACAGTTTTAATGACTTGCCCATTTTGCTGACGAGCCAACCACCTATGGCTCTTCAGCAACATTTAACTTTCCTAAGCATAGAATGGTTTGGGTTGCAAGGGACCTCCAAAGGTCATCAAGCCAAATCCCCCCCCACAGTCAGCAGGGACACCTACAACTACAGCTGGTTACTCAGAGCCCCAACCAACCTGACCTGCAGAAGTTCAAGGGATGGGGCTTCTGCGCAACCTGAGCTAGCATCTCACCACCCTTAGGATAAAAGATGTCTTCCTTTCATCTAGTCTGAATCCACTCTCCTTTGGTTTTGAAACCATCACCACCCCTTGCCCTGTCAAAAAGTCTGTCCCCAACTTTCTGATCAGCCCCTTTAAGGACCGAGAGGCCACAAGAAGTTCTTCTCCCTGGAGCCAACTCCAACTCTTTCAGCCTAGCCTCACAGCAGAGGGGCTCCAGCCCTCCCATCATTGCTGTGGGCTGCTCTGGCCCTGCTTCAACAGGTCCATGGCTCTCCTGAGAAATACAAGACCCACTTTCCCTAGGGACTGGACAGTCCCCAAAATCAGCATGAGGTGGGTGCCTGTCACCCTGAGGACATGCCTTTTTTTCCACTGCTCTCCTGGCTCACCGCCGTGCTCAAGACAACCACAAAAAGCACCGTGCTGGAACCCCCCCACCCTGTTCCCTCCCGGCCCAGCTCCACCACAGTGATGTGTGGGGTGTGAGCAGCAGCCAGGCCGCCGCCCATCACTTACTGAAGTAGAATCCCCGGTCCCCACAGACGAACTGCAGCGTGTCCACCAGCTCGCCGCCGCAGAGGGTCTCCGCCGTGCCGTACGCCGCGGCCGAATCCAGCGCGTAGGCCAGGAAAGCCAAGAGCAGCAGCAGCAGCCGCCTCGCCGCGCACATCCTCGGCACCTGGGGATGCAGGGACAGCCTCGTTAGCCTGGCGCCAGGGACCCCTCTCCGCCAGCCCTCCCATGCCATGGCTCCAGCCCGCAGCACACCTGGGGCGGGATGCCCGGGAATGTCGGGATGCAGCAGGGGAAGGACCGGCAGGGCTGAGCCGCGCCGGGATCCCTGCGCTCGCCCCGCCAGCCAAGCCGCTCTGTTCACACCAACTTTTGCACTGAAACAGTTTTTTTTTCCCGTTGGAAAATCCCACTTCGGTCTACCTCTGAAAGGCTTTTATTTCCTCTGCTCTTCCAAAATTTTTTTTTTTTTTTCCCCTCCTTTTTCACCCAGGAAATAATTCAAATGATTATCAGGAGGTGTTTGTGTTCCCGACGGCAGGTTTGCATGCCCTATCTGAAACACATTTCCCCAAAGCAGAAACAAATGGAGGCTCGACCTGTCCTAGAGCTGCTTTTGAGGAAAGCTGCGTTTTGCCAGGGAGCGGTGGCCTTTGCCCCGGGCATGCAAGAGCCTCGGGCAAGCCAGGGGCCGATTGCACAAGCAGTGTTTGCTGATGAGAGCCGGGACCGAGAAGCCATCGCTCGGGAGCAGAGCAGCCCCATGGAAAACATGCCTGAGGCATCACCGGGGAGGGCCAAGGGGATATCAGCTGGTGTAGAGGATTAAAAAAGGAACTCCCTGGATATTTGCTAACTAACCCAAAGATTTCCCCTGACTCGGCTCTGGCAAACAGCTTTACCTCTGCGTCAGCTTCTGCAGGTGTAAAGAGAGGCTGCTATTGCCTCACTGGACGAGGCAAAGCCCGTGCACGGCTCAAAGACTTCTAGTCCTTCAGTGGATGCACATCCAGCCAAACAACAACGGCAGCCAGACAGGGCACCTCAAAAATGATGCCGGGAAACGTAGCAAAAGAGCAGGCGGCACGGGGGCACCACTGCATCTGGAGCTGAGCATCCCCTCGCCCTGCTGCCGCTCAACCGCCACGCTGGGTTGCACAGCCAGCCCTCATCGCCATCGCATCTGAGCAGCTCCAGAATAATATCAGCTAATGAATATTACCTCACCCCCCTCCGGGATGCTCGGAGATGGAGCCGAAGCCCAGGATAGATTAAATGACTCGCCCAAGGTCACAGGGGAAGTCTGCAGAGCAGTCAGGAAATTAGCCCAGCTCCCCCGGGGCCCCGCTACGGCCCCGCCAGCAATAAAGCCACCCTTGCTACCAATTTTTTACTACCACGTAGCTCAAACGGTGGCTGTTAGAAATACGCCCTGCTTACAAGCCCAGAGCTCTGCCCAGCGCCGGGATCAGCACCAACTGGGAGGCTGCAAGAGCTGAATGGGTTGCAGCAGGGCATCCCCACTGCAAAATCTTTGAGGCCCATCTTGCTGGCAAGATGACAAAACCCCTCCAGGGCTCTGGTCAAGAGAGGGAGCATCCCTGGGAATAAACTGCGTTCACACCAGCAAGTGATGGGACCAGCATCTGCTTTTCCAGCAGCAGCGTCTCCTTTGGTGCACTGAGGGGGCCTTTGGTATTTGTTACCCTAGGAGCAGGGAGGTGACATGGGACTGTGACTGCACTACACTGCCAAGCCTTCAGTGTTTTGTCACCTTGATTGTTTTATCAAGTGGTGTTTACTGGGCCACACAGCATCACCTTCACTGCTGGAGTCATGTCCCTGGTGTGGCAGCGTCAGCAGCTGGATCTCCAACTGACAAGAGACCTTTGTTTTTAACCTTTGTCCTCTTTTTCTTCCGTGCATTTCCCAGTTGCTGGTGTCCCCAGGGTGCAGGTAGCACTGCGTGGGTGACAGATGCGTGCCAGCCAGTGCTGCTGTTGAAGGCACAGACATGGGACTTGAGGACACACAAGTAATCCCCCATCCCCAATTAGACTGCTGCTGGCTGTGAGCACTGTGGCTAACCAGGAGGCTGTGTGCTGGCCTCCCAGAAGGGGCTTGCTGGGTGGCACAAGTGACAAACACCTTGTTTTCTTCCACACTCAGTCCAAAGAAGGGGGTGAGAGGCTCTGAAGCAAAGGGGGGAGTGAGGTTTGTTTTTTTTGTTGGCAGGGCGATATCTGATGCTGGGGAGACCTGATACCTCCTGTGGAAAAACACTTGTGCTCCTCAGAAAACACCCTCTGCTGTGCAACCCGCACAAGGAGCCCCTAGCATCCTTCTCTGCCTCCAGTGCAATTTTTTTCGGGTCCCCACACACCCCAGCACTCCAGACTGGAATTCCCCCTGCAGCCATGAGGACAAGGACTGCCCTGCTGCTGCCCCTCCAGACCTGGGCTAAGGCAGAGGTGTGTGATGCAGTAAAGTGCCCCTTTGCCCAGGCATCATCCACCAGCCCTCCCAACTGCTGTCACCTTGGCGTCTCCCTGCTCCCTCCAGCAGCCCTGTAATGAGAAACCAGGCAGCCAGGCAAAAAGCATCTTTATTTACTACCTGGTGCTGCAGTTTCTGTCCAGCTTGCTGGAGCTGCAACCCAACCCAAGCTCTTCCCTCTTGCTTTAGCCCAGCTGACCCTGTGGAGAAGAAGCTCCCAGGCTTCACCCAAAAGCTAGACAAGCTGCTAGGGTGCCAACACTGGTTCAGTGCATCCCAGCGACCTTGCAGCTGATCCTTCCTCCCTCCTGTTCTTTCCATGCAGGGGAGTTTGCCCCCACCCTGCCCCAGCTGCCAAAGCCAGTGCTGTTCCCTAAACTGAGCAGCACAGCACCGCTGGGTGCCCAGCAGCCCACAACCTGCCACAAGCACCACGTGCACAGGTTGCATGTGGTTTCAGTTGTCATGGCCAAATCCTGCTCAGCATCAGGAGACCTATGAACTCCTCTGAGCCTTCATTCTCTGCTGGAAAAGTGGGACACCATTGCTTTGGGTCTGCCTTCTCTGCTGAGGGACAAGAGTAAACTCATTCTGACTAAAGGAAAAACCTTTGTTTTTTATCAGAAAGCCTCTCTCAGGTGAGATGTAACAGGTACAAGGCAGGATGCTTTCCTGAAGGACAAGGTCCCACCCTGGCTAGGAGAGAGGCTAGGTTCATCCAAGTTTTTCCTTCTTGCCAAAGTGGGTTGAATCAGCCGTGCCAGCTGCCTTTCCCCTTCATGTGCCCAGAGAGATGAAAGCCTTCAGGATGAGGCTTTAACCAGGGATGGTGGAAAGAGCAGTGCTAGGCATGTCCAACAACCTGAGCACCAAAATCCTCCTAAGGAGGGCTTGGACCCCAAGCAGTGTGCAGGAGGGTCTTGGTTGCACAGGTGACCTGTGCCTCCGTGAGACTCACACCTGAAGCTCCTCTGTATAGCCTGTGTCTGTAAGCAGCCTTCTCAGCACAGGAGAGGCTCAGACAAGCCATTGGAGCCTATTCCTGACCTCTCCTTGCCCTGAAAGGATCTGCTTGGCTCCTTCACATCCTTCTCTTTTGCCTTCCTGAGGTCCTCACAAAGAGCAAGGCTGCTGCTGGAGCCAGTCTGGCCAGCCATGAAAAACTGATGCTGCCTTGGCACTTCAGTGTATTCCCTGCACTCATAGCCAGAGACCTCCAAACCCCTCTCAACAGGTCCCATCCAGCTGGGACACACTGAAGGAGCAAATCTTCTAAGAGTGGCTATGGCATGCCAGGAGTGAACCCAAGGGCAGGTCTGCAGCAGAGCCTGAGGCTGTTAAGGGAATTTTTTTTTTGGTCAGGATTTGCTGCAGAATCAGATGGATTGGCAATTTCTGTCCAGCTGCTGGGGAGCTAGGGTCCAAGAGGCCACGATGTGCTACAAGGCCCAGTTGTCAAATCTCAGAGGAGAGCTCAGGCATCCCTTGCATCCAGACTCGAGCTGAGCCAACCAAACCACAGTGCCTCTCTTGGGCAACAAACATCTCCCCAAAAATGGAGACTAAACCTCCTGTCTGACCTAATTCCTTCTTCAGTCTGGCCTTCATTACAATTTAATATGAACAGAACAACGTAGGAGGGAATTGACAGATGGCCCAGTCTGCAAAATTTGGATCTGGACAGCAAAAGAAAAAAAAAAAAGAGGGAAAAAAAAAAAACCAACCCAAAACCCAACTTTTCTTTGCTAGACCAACACAACATTGAGAAGGCAGCAGGGCAAAAAGTCACCAGCAGCCCAAGCCCAGTGGCATGTGTGCAGGAGGGGAAAACCCCAGCCTGCAGATCTCAGCCTCCACCACCCCTCCCAGAATACAAGCAGGCAGACGGATGTTTCACCGCTCCAGCCACTGCCTCTGAGAGATGCTGAGTGTCTTATCTCTGCGTGAGCAGCCTCAGGAGAGCGGGGAGCTGCTGGGGTTTGGAGCACGGCTCTCCAGAAGAGGCAGGACACTGGCGTGTGCCAACCTCACATGTGCCAAGCGAATGCCGCCCCTGCCCACGGGCATCCTCATGCAGGGCACCCTGCCATGATGCCCTCAGGTGCCAAGTAGAGAAGCAGGTGCCTTGGCAGCCAAAAACCACCCAGAGGCTGCATCTCAGGCAGAGACACGGGGCTGAGGTGGTGCTCAAAGGCAGAGGAGCTGCCGCGGGCGGTGTGCTGCAGACGAGCCTTTCTGTTCATCTGGAAGAGAAAGGAGCAGACTTCCAACCCACAGATTGGAAGAGAAGCGAGCTCCAAAACACAAAAACTTTGGACCACTGAGCTGTCAGGCAAATAAAACCGACCCAGGGGCAGGAGTTTTGCTGTTTAGCTACCAGGCTTGGGGTGGGGATAAATAAATAAAAGGCCTCCTGGTTCTTGGCACTTGGCTCGCATGACATTCGTATGGCTGAGGTTGGCAATGCTGCTGTTATTTTTAGCCCTCACTTTTTTGTCTTCACTGCTCATCCCCCCACTAGCAACCCACCCTGCCCTGGGCCGGGGGTCACCTTTCTGCCCTGGGGAGGTGGGGGGGAGAGGATCACCTGGCTCCCTTTTGCTGTGGGCCAAGGGGGTTGCTGCTGGAGCTGGCAGCGGGAGGGCTACCCGTGCCTATATGTGATGCCGCAGCAGCGAGACCTACCAGAGCTGTGGAAAAATCAAGCTGAAAAAGGTGAATGGGGTATTCAGTACCATTTACTCACCCCACTGGGGAGTAAGAATGTATTGCACAAATTTTGGTATGCGGCCCAGAAACATTTTGATTTATTGCATAAAAAAAAGGAAATGCAATCTTGCTTAACTCTTCTAAAGACAGCTGGCAGGACCCAGTGAAGGGATTTAAGTCCATTTTAGTAGCCTCACTTAACTCCTTTCTTTATTGTTCCTCTCTCCTTTCTGCATTCCTGTCCAAAACCTGGAGTATATCAGGGAAAGTTAACAGCAAGTTAAGCTGTTAAATCAGAAATTGTGGTGACTGGAGTCTACTGGCAAGTGATATTCCCACAACACGTTGAACTTGCTTTATGTCTTGGCAGAGCAGCTTTAACCCTTTCAGAGCCAGCCTGCAGCCCCAAACCGGATTTCTTCCCCCTCCCTGGCAACCCCCACCTCTCCTGACCCCTCACATCAACGTGTGGAGGAAGCCCGGGGTCTCCTTGCCCCATTCCAACACACAACAGCCTTGAAAAGCAAAGACAATCCAAAGAAGGATCGGAGAGGTCAGTCCCAGGACACGAGCAGGGAGAGAGGGTGGGCCGCTTATAGTGCTCATATGCGCTGCTGGACACACACCAACTCCTCGGTCCCTCTATAAATAAGACCTCACCTGCTGTGTTTGCTTTATTTAAAAAAAGAGAAGTGGAGAAATGCNNCCCTCTCCCTCCGGCGCTCCATCAGGCAAGCAGAGCTTGCACCGGGGCCGGTGGGAATCAATGGGCAGCCACGCACTGACACCTCCGGGTTGCCTGCTCAAAGCAGCAGCCCTCCAGACAGGCTGCAAAACGGATCACCTGTCAGGGGAAAGGAAAGGGGAAAAAAAAAAAAAAAAGAGGGGGAGAAAAAAAAAAACCCAAACCCCCCC
>VWZI01002540.1:1271-16856 GCA_013396835.1 Psilopogon haemacephalus | reverse complement strand
GCTCTGGTGCCTTGTAAACCCAGCCATGATTGTAGAATCCAAACCCCTTTTGATGACACCAGCCCCAGAGCCAAGAATTGAGCTGATGGCTCTTCCTAAATGTTCCCTCGTCCCATTGCTGATATTAGAGGGATAGAGGAGAGCACAACTTGAACTCCTGATCCCTTTCGCCGTTGCTCTAAGGTCCTAAAGTCTCTTTTAATTGATTGTGAGCCTCTGATTCTTGCATTGTCACTACCCACTTGAAAGACCAGAAGTGGGTAGTAGTCTGAAGGTCTCACAATGTTGGGAATTTTACCTACAATGTCCCTTACCTGGGCACCGGGGAGGCAGCAGACCTCTCTATGAAGTGGATTTGATCTGCATATTGGGCCCTTTGCCTCTGCTCCCTTCAGTACAGTCTCCTGTAACAATGACCTTTCCAGGTTTCCTTTCAGGATGGATTTTGATGGCTGGCCTGAGGCAACCTGTCTTTGGTGCAGTTTCTGGTCTTTTTGTATCCTCATCGTTGCTGATGACCTGTTCTTCCTGCAGAGCCTCATACCTATTCTGCAAGTTCACTGCAGGCAGTGTGCTTCTTCAAGTAGCAGGCTTGCCTCCTTTACTTTTGTTCCGTCGTGGGGAGACCTGTTCCCATTCACCCTGCTCCTGTGACTTACTACATGGAGACTGAGAGACTTGCTGATGGGAGGATATTTGGCCCCCTGCTCCACTAGGAGTTAACCCTAGTTCAGGTTCTGTAGAGAGTAGATTATGGAAATAGTCAATTTCCCTTTCACAGTCTCTTATAGTTCTTAGTCTTTCCACCTCTTTTAGTTCAGCCACCATGTCCATCAGATCCCTGATCTGCTCACACTTAACACAGGTGTTGTCCCTGCCATCCTCCCTGTCGAGTGCCAGGCTCCAGCACTCACTGCAACCAGCTGCCTGAACATCTGCATGCTTGTGTGTGTCCTTTGTTTGGGTGCCCACTGTTTTTCTACTAGCCTTTGTCTGAGCCTGCTTCATTTAATCTTTTTTTCTGTGTTCCCATCTCCATCTTAACTGGAGAAGGGACCACAGAGATCATCTAGTCCAACCTCTCCACCATGGGCAGGGACACCTCTCAATTAGACTTGGCTGTTCAATGGCCTCATCCAACCTGGCCTTGAACACCTCCAAGAAGGGGATGTCCACAACCAATCTGGGCAACTTATTCTAGAGTCTCACCACCCTCAGACTGAAGAACTTCCCAAGATCCAGTCTAGTATAATACATAGGGACCAGTCTTTCCTTCACAGAAGGCTGATACTACTCCAGCCCTTGCAGTAAGCCTGTGTTGTGACAGAGATTAGGGGGACAAGTTTGTGCTCTTGGCCAGATACAAGGCAAGGGCACAGTTTGTTACAGACAGGGACATTTCCAAATCCATTTTCAACTTTCAAAGCAGATGGACAGGTTTGTTCCTGGGAGGTGTCTCTCGAGCCGAAGAAAAGACAGTGGATTTACCTCAAGCAAGCATTGTTTGTGTATCTGCTGTTGGCTACATTCAGTTTTTTTGCTCCCCAAGGAAAATCTGGACCAGTCCTGTTGAGGGGCTTGGTATTTATAGCCATGTGTCCTGTCAGCGTGTGGCCTCTGCTGTCCTGGCACAGGAAAGCCTCCAGCAGGGCACAGCAGCTGTGGCAGGTATTGCCCTGGTTCTCACGGCCTGACCCCAGATGAGAAGCAGGCTCTACATGACTTTGGGGCCCACCACATTTTTCCCATGGGGCAGCAACTGCCACATGCAATGTTTTGAGCAGCAAGTTGAAAGGATTACTGAGAGGTAGCAGCACTATGTGGGGAACCTTTCTCCGCTGTGCTACACAGAGCTTTAGAGATGGAACTCCTGACACAGCTGCAGAACAGGCACCAGCAAATCAGTCCCTAGTGCTTCCTCCAACTGCCACCCCTGCAGAGCCACTGAAGTCAGCTGTGCCCTCCAAGCACTGGGTGCAGACAGGGCAGGGCTGGGATGTCAAACACCTCTTTGGACCTCTGTCAGTAAGTTTGCAGATGACACCAAGTTAGGTAGCAGTGTTGATTTGAATGAGGGCAGAGAGGCTCTTCAGAGGGACTTGGATAACATTAATGGGATGAGTTTCAACAAGGCCAAATGCCAGGTTCTGCACTTGGATCCCACCAACCCCAAGCAATGCTCCAGGCTTGGGGCAGTGTGGCTGGAGAGCTGCCTGACAGAAAGATATCTGGGGGCTGTAATAGAGAGGCAGCTGAATATGAGCCAGCAGTGTGCCCAGGCTGCCAAGAAGGCCAATGGCATCCTGGCTTGCATTAAAAATGCTGTGTCCAGCAGGAGCAGGGAGGTGATTGTCCCCTTGGGCTTGGCTTTGGTGAGGCCACACCTTGAGTGCTGTGTTCAGTTTTGGGCTCCACAATACAAGTGAGAAGTGGAGGTGCTGGAGTGGGGCAAGAGGAGGGCAAGGAAGCTGTGAAGAGTCTGGAAAAGAAATCTTGAGAGGAGCAAGTGAGGGAGCTGGGGATGGTTAGTTTGAAAAAGAGGAGGCTGAGGGGAGACCTCATTGCTGTCTGCAACTACCTGAAGGGACAATGTAGAGAGGCTGCTGCTGGTCTCTTCTCAAAGGTAGTTGGAGACAGAACAACGGGGAATGACCTCAAGTTGAGACTGAGTAAGTGTGCTGGTTTGAACTAATTGAAGGATTTGAATGAGAACTAGACTATAGGCTGAGAAATGAAAACACTGATGATGCTACTTCACTCATAATGTTCTACCTTTGCTTATCTGCTGCATAAGAGAGATGGTGAGATAAGACTGGGGAGGGGGGAAGGTGGTAGGGGTGGTTAGAGACCCCTCTTAGGGATTCTGATCTCTGGGAGGGCTGTGGTGTTTCTGTATTACCTTTTTACTGTATATATCTGTAAATATCTGTTATACATTGTAAATATCTGCTTGTATATTGTGCAAAGCTGTAAATATAAAGCTTCCTCTACTAAATTCCAGCTGACTGAGTCCTAGCCTGAGTTATTTCAAAGTGTGGAGGGGCAGGGAACTGCAGAACCACCACAGTGGGTTTAGATTAGATATTAGGAAAAAGTTTTTTGGGGAGAGAGTGGTAAGACACTGGAATGAGCTGCCCAGGGAGGTGGTTGAGTAACCCACCCTGGATGTGTTTAAGGGTCATTTGGATGTTGTGCTTAGGAACATGATTTGAGGTGAATCTTGTTGAGTAGGGTTATAGGTTGGACTTGATGATTCTCAAGTGCTTTTCCAACTTGGATGTTTCTGTGATTCTGCACCCCAGCTGTGGTTTGGTCCTGCAGGGAGAAGAGATCCCATGCAAGAAAACAGTGGCACTCCTCCATGAGAGTTTCCATGTTTAAATGATGGCCTCGCAATTCACTAACCAAGGCCTTATCAAGTGACCAGGGCTACCACTTGATCCCTTCCCAGCCATTTCATCCTTTAATTCAGGTTAATGCCCCAAAGCAGCCCTGTGCTTAACCCCATTATGCAACCATGCGTCAGGCCAACCTGTTAGGACATGTTCCAGGGCCAATGTCCCTTATTATAGCATCAGCTTGCTCAAAACGGTTAAGTTCCTCATGCTGTTTTGCATCATCTTGATCTATTTTATTAATCAAGGGAAGATGATTTCTCGAGGCTCAAAAGTCTAAAGATCTCTGAGTCAGGGCCACATTTTATTTACCCTGATTTAAGACTGTGGCTGTAGTTTATGCTAATTCTTGTGTTAGCTTTTTTTGGTCTTTCCTCAGGCGTGATCTTTAGTTGCTTTTTGTTCAATATCCAGCATTTTATGAAGAGATTTTAAGACATCAGCAATGCATGACTGCTCACTGTCTGAACTCCCCAGACTTTAAAAAATGCTGTCTGCTTCCTCCCTCTCCTCTTCCCCCACCCTCCACCTGCTGACATGCACCTATGTCTTGCAGACTCCTTCTCACAGGGTAAAGCCCCAAATCCCTGTTACCTGTGTGGGATTTAGGGGAGGAGGAGAAGGAGGTGTGGAAGGGATTTCGTCTCCCATCTCTTTCCCCTTTCAAACTCATTGCTACTCTTTGGGCAGCAAGCCCCAAGGACCTTCTGCTAGGAGACCCTTTCTTGGCATTAGAGGTGCATGGAAGAAAAATGCAGCCCAGGAGTTGAGGAGATGGGTTGGTGCCACAGGTGAAAACTTTACCTGGAGTATAATTCGCAGAGCAAGGGAGCTCCTCAGCTGTGCTTTTCCAGTGTGGAGGCTTCTCAGTGCTCATTCACACCCACCTGAATGGCATCAACTCAGGCAAGGATGTTTGTACACAAGGATGTCCATGGTCTGCAGTTTGTATTAAAAGTGCTGAATCACAATATGTGAGAGTGAAAACATTTTCTTTTGCACTTCAGGAAGACTTTGTATTTTGAGAAGTAAAACAGCTGCTCTGTCTAATTTATGTCCTTGCTCTCAGACCTCACTTCAATCTGCAAAACTGTACTTTTTCTCCTCCCCCCCCTCCCAGCAGTGCAGAATCCAGCACAGCAAAATTAAGGCTGCTGACAACAGACTTGTTTTTCTTAGTTACCCTTCTTGGGCCTCTCAGATGTGGCCTGTGACCTCTTGAAGCAATCAGCTACGTTAGTGTGTCCTGTCTCCCGCCCCCCCCCCCCCCCCCCCNTGTACATCCCAGAGCAGTAAGCTGTTTCTCCACCAGAATTTTAAAAGAATGATTGCTACACGTGACAGCTGAATTGGTTAAACTCATTTGAGAAACTGAATTAATTTCCTTGAACTTTGCATTGCAAGTGTACCCTGAGCTTTTCCCAGGCTGTCCTGACAGATAAGGTTTCTTCTGCAAGATGAATTATCATAGTTTCAAGACTGTAAGGAAAACAACAGCCAACAGGGAAGGAAAAGATGTGTGGGAAGCTATGATTTATTTTTACATGGTTGAAGCGTGAATGTGCTCAGTTAAAAGGAAACAGTCAAAAATGCAGAGAGGGCTTTGGTGCCTAAATAGCACTGGTGTTAGCTTATTGACATCCTCCTCTGTTCTTCCACATGCTTCTGGCCTTGGCTAAAGCACAGTTTGACCCATCTTTTATTTCTTAGATCACAGAATTAACCATGTTGGAAAAGACCTTCGAGATCATGGAGTCCAACCTAACACCTTCTGCTTAACTAAGCCATAGCACTAAGTGCCTCATCCAGTCTTCTTTTAAACACCTCCCCAGGAAGACCTATTCTACATCTGACTCCTCTCCAGACTGGAAGGAGATTCCTGGTGGTGACCTGCACCAGGGTTCTGCCTTAGCTTCCAGTAAGGTCAGAAGGCACCACTTGCTCCTCAGAAATGCCTTCTAGGCCTAGATTTATGTCATCCATTCAAGTGTAGCAATAGAAAGATAGGCAATTATTTCATTTCAGACAAGTTAATGAACTCCCGTTTTCAGCCCTTTGTCCTTTAAATAGCAGAACAGGAAATCTGAGTAGCTTGCAACATCTGACAGAAAAGGCCAAGAGCTGCTTGGTTCTTTTATGGCCTGTTACTGAACAATGAGGTGAGAATGTTCTAGGGCAAACCTGCTGAACTGCTTTCTGCTGGCAGCTGCCCTGTTTGATGGCTGTTTGCTTTCTCCCTCTCTAAAGGTGTCATTTGCCTTATCCTGAAAACACCTCAAGTCACCACATGGCCAGCACTGGCTGAGAGCAGTGAATTGTCATTGCAAGGTCTGAGAAAGGGCCTGACGCCCGGAAATGATCCCCTTTACAACCATGTTGTTTAGGAAGAAGCGAGGCCTTCCAGAGTTTAGGGAGGGGTTTTCTATACTCCAGGGGAGAGGGGGAATCCTTTGCAAAACCGGAGTAATTAAATATTTTAGCTTACACTGGCAACCCTGGTGTGAAGCACCTGGCTGGATACCTGTGTGCTCAGACTGCTGATGGCCGTCCCCCCAAGGATTCTTGTGCTCAGGAGGCTGGTGATTTGTGATACACACATTCAGCTAGCAGAGCAGATGGACTCCAATATCTTCTTTGCTTGAACTGTTTTAGCAATACAAATCCACAATGCTCTCGTTGCAATTACACAGGACAGATACATTTTACTGCTCTTCTGGACATGGGTAGATCCTTTTTCATAGGTTAATTGCTTCCAGGCTTCCTCATTGGAATTGAGCTATGTTAAGGTTGGACTAGGTGATCCTTGAATCACAGAATTGTCAGGGCTGGAAGGGACCTCAAGGATCATCCAGTTCCAACTCCTCTGCCATGGGCAGGGATGCCTCACACTAGATGAAATTGCCCAGAGCCCCATCCAGCCTGGCCTTAAACACCTCCAGGGATGAGGCTTCCACCACCTCTTTGGGCAACCTGTTCCAGGGTCTCACCACCCTCATGCTGAAGAACTTCCTAACATCCAACCTGAATCTACCCACTTCTAGTTTTGCTCCATTCTGTACAGTCCTATCACTATCCAACACCCTAAACAATCCCTCCCCAGCTTTCATGTAGCCCTCTTCAGATAATGGAAGTCTACAATCAGATCTCCTTGGAGCCTTCTCTTCCCCAGACTGAACAATCCCAACTCTCTGAGTCTGACATCACAGCAGAGCAGCTCCAGCCCTCTGACCATCCTTGTGGCCCTTCTCTGGACATGTTCCAGCACCTCCAGATCTTTCCTATAAAAGGGACTCCAGAACTGAACGCATTGCTCCAGGTGGGGTCTCACCAGAGTGAAGCAGAAGGGCAGAATCCCCTCCCTTGCCCTGCTGCCCACATTTCTCTTACTGCAGCCCAGGCTCTGGTTGGCTCTCTGGGCTGCAAGTGCACACTGCTGGTCATGCTGAACTTCTCATCCACCAGCATCTCCAAGCCCTTTTCTTCTTGAGGTTTCTTCCAACTTGGTGTTCATGAATTCTATATGTATCTAGCATGAGAAAAAAAAAAGAAAATAGGTATTTCAGACATATGTGGGAAGATGCAACTCAAAGACTGCTTTTAAGTGTTTCTAGGTCTCAGTCTTAGCTTGGCTAAAGTTTTGAGGAAATCCAAAATAATTTTGCAATGTACTTCAGAGAGTATAACAGAAATAAGTCATCTCTCATAGAAAAAAAATTAATGCAGAAGAAGCTACAGTTTTGTGTTAACTCCTTACTTCTGTCACTGAGGAGCATGCTTTGGTTGAATGGTGCCTTGCTGCATTGTAGGCTCAGGACAGGCAACCACAAATCAAAAGGGAGCTTGACAGCACAGGTTAATGAGCAACTGACTACACTGCAAAGAAAATGATGAATCTGCTCCTCTTCCAATTCTACAGAAGGTGCCTGACTGATTTTAAGCAAGTCAAACAGTGCTGCAAGAGCTCTTATTTCTAAAACGTTGGAACCTTAAAGTCTAAAACTTAAAGCAGATATCACAGTGTGTATTAGGATGGGGTAAGGCTTGCATTTCTTTAGGGCTAATAAGACTAATAATAGCTCTTGCTGTGAGAAACTTTTTTTCCCTTTAACAGACGCACTCTGATACTTCAGTTTGCAGATCGATCTCTTCCTGCAAGAGACCATAATACCCCGTGCCAGGCATTATTTTGGGAGCCAGCTCCAGGCTATAATATCTTCCTAAAGCTACCTGCACGCACACGGTTGTGCACCGCTGGCACCTACGCTGACAGCCCTGGCAGGAAGGACCAGCAACTCTCCCCGTCTGCTGCGGCGATTCACAGCATCCTGAGCATCTCGCTCTGCCCAGATAAGGAGTTTGATGCTAAATTCAACCTTCCTGTCTCGGTAGCTGCTTCCCCCTTCCCGTGAACGCCGTTTAGGCGGGGGCAGTCCGGCACAGCCAGATTGCTGACTATCCCGGAGCTACTCCGCATTAGCTCAAGATGGGTGTTCTAATTCCATCACACAGATTGCATTGCTTTAGAGCGAAGCCAATATTGCTTCCCTGTAAACAGAGATTGGGAAAATATATGGAAGCTGTACAAACAGGTCACCACCATGCCAGAGCTAGTTAAGAGGTTGTGTGGGTGGCGATGCCTGTCCCGCAGCGCTGCGCAGTGCTGCGCTGCCCTCTGCAGACCTGCTGGCATCACCACAGCTCTGCCGCCCGTTCAGCGGCTCACAGAACGGGTGTCAGCGAGAACCGAGCACACACGGGCACTGCCTCCTAACCCTGCACTCTGACACCGCCAGTCCGAAGGGTGATCCGGGAGTGCTCCTCAGGCAGCAGGTGCCTTCTGCGTGTCCTTGCCGAGTCCATGCTGCCCATGAAGTCTGGGAAACCACATCCTGGTCCTACCTCATTTCCGTGAGGCTGCCTTTGCAAAGGAAGAGCACAATCAAATTTACACAACTCACTGTGGAGATTTCTTGCAGTTTTTCACTTTATTGAAGAGCCAACATGTGAAAACCTGGAAGCACACCTGCTGAGCCCCAGCACTGCTTGTGGCTGAGGGGAGCCCTTCTGGCTCTCCACAACTGGAAGGGGAGAACAGAGTAAGGGAAGACAAGGCAAAGGCTGATGTGGGAATGTGGTGAGAGTGAAAACTGACGAGCAATTCAGCCTTCATTCCCACAAGCTGAGGAAGGACATCTGACATGATTCTCATAACATGGCAGCAGCTCCCACATGGGAGGTGGCCATGGTTGCAGGTGGCCCAGGGGAATAACAAATCTATGTTAATGACCAGGGTGTGCTTGCCTAGGTTATGCTAATGGATGGATATTTGTAGGCACGGTGCTTGGTGCTCAGTCTATATAAATACAGGCACAACGAGTAATAAAGAGTTTCCACTAATTCATATTGAATTGCATGGAGTCCAGGGAGCATCCTTCACGCAGCTGCCTATGACAGGCTGAGCCACTTAACTTCTTTGCCTCAGTCTTGAACACAAAAACTGGATATCCTCAGGGCAGCTCTGCTCCTGAGTTGGTAGGCAGGGATGCAGAGAAGAATATCCCTCCTGTAATCCAGGAGGAAGTAGTTAGTGACCTGCCGTGCCACTTAGATGATAACAAGTCAATGGGTCCGGATGGGATTCCCCCTAGGCTGCTGAGGGAGCTGGCACAAGAGCTGGCACAGCTGCTCTCCATCATTTGTCACCAGTCCTGGCTACCTAGGGAGGTCCCATCTGGCTGCAGGGTGGGCAGTGTGAGGCCCATCCACAAGAAGGTCCAAAAGGAGGATCTGGGGAACTCTGGGCCTGTCAGCCTGACCTCAGTGCCTGGTGAGGTTATGGAGCAGCTCATCCTGAGTGCCATCACAGGGCACGTACAAGACAGCCAGGAGATCAGGCACAGCCAACACGGGCTCAGAAAAGGAAGGTCCTGCCTAACCAGTCTGATCTCCTTTTACGACTGGGGGACCTGCCTGGTAGATGGGGCAAAGGCTGTGGATGTGCTTACCTAGCCAACCTCATGAGGTTCAACAAGGCCCCCAGCAGCACGACATCACCACAGCAGCCCTGCCCTCACCTGTCCTCGCTTTATCCCCTGCGTGTGCCTGGAAGGAAGCTCTGCCCTCCGCCGAAGGGGGCAGAATCGGCTCGGGAAAGGCAAGTTTGAAGGGCCGGACGCCCTCAGCGCCGGGCCATGGCTGCCGCCCTGCTGCTGCCCCTGGCACTCCTGCCCCGGGTGCTGCCGCTGCCGGGTGAGTGCCTGGGGGGGCTGTGCGGGACGGGACGGGAGCAGAGCAGGGCTGCGGAGAGCATCGAGCCTGCCTGGCCCGAGCCGTGGGCCGAGGAGCGCCCGGGCAGGGAGCGAAGCCTGCGGCCAGCTTAGCCCCTGGGTGCGGCCTGCGGGAGCCTGTGGGTGCGGCGGGGCCGGCCTGGGCCCTCAGCCCCAGCTGCCTGCACCTCCTCGCCCGCGGCCTGCGGTGCCCAGCGGGCGAAGCTTCCCGACCAAGCAGCCTTTCTGGCCCGCCGGCGTTGTGAGTGCCAGTGGCAAAGAGATGTTTTTCGGCTCTGAGAACAGACAGGAGAGGGAGGTTGAGCTGCACAGGGCGTCTGGATTGTGCAGGAGCTGCAAAGCCTACGGAACAGCAGAGGCTCGAGGTAAAGTTCTGTGGCTACATCTCTCTATTTCAGTCTCATGTCCCCGTGTGTCCGGTTGCAGTATTGAGAAGCAGAGAATTGCCTTCAGTTCACTGAGGAGTGTGACCTCAGCTGCACTCAGCAATCCTCAGTCTGTGCTTTATGGTTTTCTGGGGGTTCACTTTGCTTTCTTGTCCTAACCGTCCGAGTTCTGGTAGATGATTCACCATACAGGGACATGATTTGTATCAAGAGGGGAAAAAAAGAAGGCTGTAGCTGTTCATACAGTTATTGACATATTCATATGGTTTTATATTCATAGAGCTACACTGGGCACAGCAGTTCATGGTAGCTGTTGTTATTTGCAGAACTCCAGAATTGTCAGGGCTGGAAGGGACCTCAACGATCATCCAGTTCCAACTCCCCTGCCATGGGCAGGGATGCCTCACACTAGATGAAGTTGCCCAGAGCCCCATCCAGCCTGGCCTTAAACACCTCCAGGGATGAGGATTCTCTGTGCAACCTGTTCCAGGGTCTCACCACCCTCATGGTGAAGAACTTCCTAACATTCAGCCTGAATCTACCCACTTCTAGTTTTGCTCCATTCCTCATGGTCTTGTCACTACCTGTCACCATAAAAGATCCCTTCTCAAATTTCTTGTAGCCCACTTCAGATACTGGAAGGTCATAGTAAGATCTTCCGAAGCCTTCTCTCCAAACTGAACAACTCTCTCAGTCTGTCTTCATAGCAGAGCAGCTCCAGCCTTGTGATCATTCTCAGGGCCCTTCCCTGGACATGTTCCAGCACCTCCAGCTATTTCTCATGTTTGGGGCTCCAGAACTGGACACAGTTCCATGTGTACAGAAAGCTGCAGTGAAGTGTGCAGGCTGCCAGAAGATCACCACCTGCAAGGTTGCCCCCTGGGAGGCAGAGGTGCACTTGGCAGCAGGGATACATTCCTCTTGGAACCTGCCAGCATGAAGCTGGAGCCTAAGAAGAAGCAGGTAGGAGACAGGCGGGAGGGACAAGCAGCAGCAGCTGAGCCTGGGAGGCCTTCCTGCTGCTCACTGAATGTCTTCTGTGTTTGTGTTTGTGGGGATGGGGCCAGGAGCTGAACATCTGGGTGTACCCCACTGCAGCTGGCCTGGTGGAAGTCAACCTCATCTGCTGCATCAAGGACAACCCAGAGTCAGTGGTCTGCCATCTGTGCTGCCAGGGGGTGCAGGTGAAGCTGTGGGTCAGCTCCAGGCAGCTGCATTTCAGCAAGGTGCTCCTGCACAGGTCAGTCAGGCCATGGGCACTCTGCTATGGGTGGCCCTACCTGAAGCTCCCCTTCACCTTCCCTTGCTGTGTGCCTGCTCAGACTGGAGGCTGTGCCAGCAGCCCTCTTGCTCCCAGCAATTGCCAGCCTCTTGCTCGCCCTTCCTTGCTGGCTTGGATGTCCCAAGCCAGTCCCAGTTCTGTATCCCCCCAGCAGTGGGTGTGCTGATGTGTTTGTACCTGCCCTGCTGGTGCAGAGTTGAGTGGTTGCTCTGGAGCTTCCTTCTCTTGGATCCCCTCCTGCCACCAAGCTCTCCCTGAGGGCCTCAGCTCTCTGGCTTGTGGCCAAGAGTAAAGCCTGAGGGATAGCTTCAGACACATGGGTAGGGTTGCTGCAGGTGGCATGGCCGCTGGTGTGCCCATTGAGCAGCTGGCACTGAGTGCCTTGGTGTCTCTTCAGGGAGCACAGCAGGACTCTGATGCTGTGGAACAGATGCCCCCTGACCGTGACCTGGCAGCTCAGCAGACTGGAGAGCCTGGGTGAGGGCTTCTCGTGTGCCAGCACCAGGGCACAGTCGGGCCCCATGCAGAGCTTGGTGTGCAGCTGTGCCTCAGGCCCACCAAGAATCTCAGCATGAAGAAGATGATCTGCTTAGAGAGGACAGGGACCTCCCTGGCAGAGCTGGGCATAGTGCTCAGCCCTGTGCCCTGGGCCATGGTGGCTGTGCCTGAAGGCAGAGTGGGCCAAAGGAGGAACCTTCAGGAGATTCCTTTGTCCCCACGTTGTCCTTAGCACCAAGAGACCCTCACTGAAGGATGATGCTCTGAAATCTCTTACTGCTGAGTGAGAGCTGAAGGCTGGGGCAAGAGGATGGGGCCAGGCTCTTGGCATTGGTGCCCAGGAACAGGACAAGGGGGAACAGGCAGAAAGTGGAACCCAGGAGATTGTAACATCTGTGGTGTGAGGGTGCTGGAGCCCTGGAACAGGCTGCCCAGAGAGGTTGTAGAGTGTCCTTCTCAGGAGGGGAATGACTTCAGCAGGGTTTGTTTGATCTTCTCTCACCTGTGCACAACAAAGGCTTTCAGACACCATTTGTGCTTCTTCCTTCCAGTTCTTGAAAGGGCTAGTGAGAAAGCTGGGGACAGACTTTTGATCAGGGCCTCTTGTGACAGGACAAGGGCTGATGGTTTGAAACTAAAGAGGGAGATTTAGAGTGGAGAGAAGGGAGAAATGTTTGACACCAAGAGTGGTGAGACCCTGGCTTGGGCTGGCCAAAGAGACAGTAAATGCCCCATCCCTGGAACCACTCCAGGTCAGGTTGTTTGGGGCTCTGAAGCACCTGCTCTGCCCTTAGGTATTCCTGCTGACTGCTGGGAGGTTGAACAAATGACTCTTCCAACCCAATCCATTGCATGGTTCTAAGAGAGGCTCAAGATGCAGCCCTCAAGGAGGCCTTCAAGCCAGGAAGCTGAGCTGATGGGCAGCTGGCTGTGGTCAGAGAACAGAGGCAGAGGCTGGTCTCTGCTGGATGTGCCAAGCCCTCCCCTGTTCAGGTGCTGGAGTTCAGCCTGTGGGCAGGAGCTGAGCCCATGGGCACCACCCCAGGAGGCTCTCAGCCAAGGCTGTGCCCAGCCAGGACAGCATCAGCCCTGCTGAGCTCCTCAGCTGCGGGACTATGTGCAGCAGTACCAGGAGAACCTGCAGCTCGCTGCTGGAGAGCAGAGGCCTCCTGCTCCTGCAGTTCCTCATCTGCAGAGCAGAGCAGAGTGCAACTGACGCACCAAAGAAAAGGTGAGACCTGCAGCAGCCTTGAGGAGGCTTCACAGCACAGCTGGTGTGTGGCAGGCAGCCAGGACACACAGCCAGGCTGCACTCCTGGGCTCAGCTTTGGGCCCCTCACTCCAAGGCCATTGAAGTGTGGGAGTGTGGCCAGAGAAAGGCAGCAAAGGTGGTGAGGAGTCCAGAGCAGGAGGCCTTTGAGGGACCTAGCGTTGTTCAGCCTGGAGGAGGCCCTCACATATGAGCAGTACCTCATACTCTTTTACTCGACTCCTCCCAAGATTGGCCTGCCTGCAGTTCTCAGGTGTCATACAACCCAAAGAACTGCTCAGGTCTGGTGTGAAAAGAGCCTGGCAGGAAGAAAAAAATCTGCCTATGCAGCTCCCAGCACAGGCCCTCTGCTTGTGCCTGTCTACCACATGTGCTGGTTACGTGACCCAAAGACTCCCATAGCAGGAAACAAGAGAAGTGAGCACTCTTTCAACAAGTGTCAGCTTTCAGTGCCTAGCATCTGCGAGACACCTTCAGTGCAAAACTGCAATGGGTGCTCAAAAAAACCCCACCCCAAACCTTATTCAATTTTATACAGTGCAGAACTTGCAAGATGTAATCCTCCTGTGCTTCTTCATGGCAAATGTTATGGCAGGGCAAGGCTCTTAGCTCCACTCCACAATTTGCAGGTAAAACAAGTGATGTGTGGTCAGCACAGCACACTAACATTTGATAAAGAAAAGCTGATCAAATGTCCTATGCACATCTAACTTGGGTTTGTCTGCAGCCCTGCAGGAACACAGATGTAGGAAATCTGGCATGACCTTAGAACACTGACTGGATTTTCAGGTGGGTGCTTTACATGAGCTTCACATTTGTGTGAACATCTCTTCACCCTAGATTGCTGTTGGCTTGTTAAGGGATCTGCTGCAGACTAATGCTGCTGGCTAGCACACTTCCAGACCAAAGCAAAATAAAAGTCTCAGGTTTTCCCCTTGCCCATTTTACAAACAGAAATGGTGGTACTGCTTCCAAAGCTAGAACAAAATGGAGGAAACAATGGTCCCATTTCTCCTTAGCTAAATGGTTCTCCAGCACTTGTTTGACACCAGCTGAAGGGCATTCCTGAACAACATTCTGTGCATGATCCCTGCTATCACACATAACTGACGTGGAAGTCAGTGGGTGACTGTCCAGTGGACAAGGAATTGGTTGGATAATTGCATCCAAAGGGTAATGATCAGCACCTGATAGCCAGATGGAGATGAGTGACAAGTGGTGTCTCTCAAGGGTCTGTACTGGGACCAGTGCTGTTCAGTTTCTTAGTCAGTGATACAGACAGCGAGACTGAGGTACCCTCAGCAAGTTTGCAGATGATACCAAGCTGAGTGGTGTGGTTGATAAGACTGAAGGATGGGATAGGTGTCATCCAGAGGGACCTGGACAGGCTGGAGAGGTGGGCAGAGGAGAATCTCATGAAGGTCAGTATAGCAAAGTGCAAGGTCCTCCATGTAGGTCAGGGCAGCCCTTGGTATCACTCCAGGCTGGTGGATGATGAGTTTGAGAGGAGCACTGCAGAAAAAATAACTTGGGGGTTCTGGTGGGTGAAAGCTGGACAGGAGGCAGCAGTCAGCACTGGCAGCCCAGAAGGCAAATGGCAGCCTGGGCTGCACCAAAAGCAGTGTGGCCAGCAGGTCGAGAGAGGAGATTGTGCCACTCTGATCTCCTGAGACCTCATCTACTATATCCAGCTCTGGGGCTCCCCCAACACAAGAGAGACGTGGACCTGATGGAGCCAGGTCCAGAGGAGTCCATGATGATCAGAGGGCTGGAGAAGAGAAGGCTCCAGGAAGACCTTAAAGCTACAGTTCAGTATCTGAAGGGGATCTACAGGAAAGCTGGTGAAGGACTGCTTAGAAGGGTTTCTGGTGATAGGACAAGAGGCAATGGTTTGAAACTGGAGCAGGGGAGGTCCAGGTTGGGCATCAGGAGGAAATTTTGCACAATGAGAGTGGTGAAATACTTTATTGGCTGCCCAGGGATGTGGTTCAGGCAGGATATGGCCCTGGGCAGCCTGCTCTTGCTGGAGGTGTCCCTACTGACTGTAGGGGGGTTGGACAAGATGACCTTTGAGGGTCCCTTTTGACCCAAGGCAATCTGTGAAGTTAGGATCTGAGCCATATCTTGAAAACACTGTGCAAACCAGCAATAGCTTCATCAAAGTAACATTCCAGCTCTAATTTTACCTTGCTTTAGTTTCTTTTTATCTGAGGACTTTGTAGTGGTTTGTAACAACTGAAGAAACCCATTCTCCAGCCATCAAAACCCATTCTGAAAAGAAGCCTCGAAGGGTCATTGTTATAGGAGACTCTGTACTGAAGGGAGCAGAGGGCCCAATATGCAGACCGAATCCACTTCATAGAGAGGTCTGCTGCCTCCCCGGTGCCTAGGTAAGGGACATTGTAGGTAAAATTCCCAACATTGTGAGACCTCCAGACTACTACCCACTTCTGGTCTTTCAAGTGGG
>VWZI01002539.1:102193-117025 GCA_013396835.1 Psilopogon haemacephalus | reverse complement strand
CCCTGGATGTGTTCAAGGCCAGGCTGGATGAGGTCTTGAGCGTCCTGATCTAGTGGGAGGTGTCCTTGCCTATAGCAGGGGGTTGGAACTGGATGACCTTTGAGGTCTCTTCCAACCTAAACCATTCTATGATTCTATGATTCTATAAAATAGCCCTACATTACTTCCAGTACCGTAGCTAAAAAGTTTAAAAACACTACTTGAAAACACAACAAGAAATAGCTCTGCTACAGCCTAAATTAAAATTGGTATGAATTCAGCACAGGAGCCACCTCAGGGCTCCTGAGGCAAAGGCAAAGTGTGCTGGAGGCACTTCCACCACAGACTGGGTATCTGATGGCTTTATAGGTGTCATCCAGGTCTGTGCTCTTCTGGACAGGATGGCCATTCTGAAAATACAGTGTTTTCCAAATTCACCCACAGAAGAAACAGCAGAATTATACATAAGGTCATTCTGACTTTTTTTCCCCTTTGATTGCTCAACTGCCTTTTGAATAAAGTATCAACCTTACTGACTAGGGGTGGCTGGGGAGGAACAGATTCTCACTGCAAAGTTTAACAAATCCACTTATATATTTAGTTTTTCATGAAACTAACAGAAGGCTTTGCCTGGTCCAGATGAGTGAATCGAGTGCACCCTCAGTAAGACTGCAAACACCAAACTGGGCAGGACTGTCAATGTGCTCAAAGGTAGGAAGACTCCAGAATAGGCTGGATCCATGGGCTGAGATCAGTTTTATGAGGTTTAACAAAGCCAAGTGCAGGGTGATGCGCTTGGGTCACAAAAACCCCCAGCAAGACTACACTCTTGGGGCAGAGTGGCTGGAAATTTGCCCATCAGAAAAGGATTTGGGGGTGATGGATGACAGCCAGCTGAACATGAGCCAGCAGTGTGCTCAGACAGCCAAGAAGGACAACAGCATCCTGACCTGAATCAGTGTGGCCAGCAGGAGCAGGAAAGTGATCCATGATGGTTTTAGGTTAACCGTTACACTTAATGATCCTTGAGGTCTTTTCCAACCAAAACAATTCCATGATTCCACAATCATAACTGCACTGATTCCACACCAAGTATAGTAAGTTGAATTTAAAATCTCATTTCACTGGAAAGAGGTAGGTAAAAACATCTGTTAAGATTTACAGCTCCAAATTAAACAATTAACAAATATGATATCTTAATGAAACGTACTGGTGAAGCAAAGTATCTTATTTTCTTTCACAAAACCTAAGGAAATAAAATTACTGGATACTGCAAGTGGAGGAAAACCAGATTTGAACTATATAGAACTTGCTTAAGTTAAAAACAAAAACGATCCAGAAAAGCTAAGTGCACACAAAAATCTCCATTGGTTATGCTTCTAAGAAGCTTTAATACTCTGTAATAATTCCTCTTCTCATACCATATGTCAGTTTTGGCAGTCATTCCCCAACAACTATTGTCAGTGCAGCTGATCTGACACTGGGATCTCACTAGCCATTACTCCTCCCACAATTTGCAAGCATTAAGTGGAATTTTCCTTTTATCATCTTCAAAGGCACGTTTATGGTTTTTTAGTTTTTACATCGTTAAATGAAAGGAACTGATTAAATTGCTCCAACATGAAAATTTATGGTGAAGGCAGAGCTTCAAAACCCTATCTTATTAGATTTATTGAAGGACTTTATTACGCAAGAACAGGGCTGTAAGAATCCAGTATAAAATGCTTGCAGATTCTGGTCTTGTAGATAAAAGCAGGAGCTTTGATGTCAGCCCAGCCAAGACTTCCATCTCTCAATCTTGTGACAAAATCTATGCTGAGTGAAAAATCATGTAGGTGGAAATTATAAAACAGATTAGAGTTTAGTTCAATATAGACATGCAGATAGATGGACAAATGTCAGACCCTGAAACATCACCATTTTATTAAGACTCAGAAATGGCATTTCCATGTTGTTCATGTATGTAACTACTGTACAAAACTGAGTCAAAATAAAACAGTAATAAACTTTTTTTTCTCGCAAGGGATCTAAATACATAGATTATTAATGCCATATTATTCAGATTCCCCTAGTAAATAAAATTAATTATTTCATGAAAATAAACAACACATGCTTTGAGGATTATCATTTACTGAGATAGCAAGAAGCCAGTCTGTGTTATCACCAAAACTTTTAAAGGAGGATGAAGTAGAATTTTAGAGTTAGATAAATATACATTCTAACAGAAGACTCACTGCAAACAGACACCTTTCATTGAATTTTTGCTCTGTTTCATAGGACAAAGTGATGCCTAACTTTCCAAACCAGGAGAGCAGAGCACCAATTTAGTGAACCTGTAAAGACAAAGCCCTAAATACAGAATTATAGTCTCTTTAATTCACGGTACTTTTCTTTCAGCTTGCGAAAACACTACATATTTTCTTCACTCAGCAAATTCTAAGTTATAATTCAAAAAGTATATTTGCAAGCAACTTTAGAGAAATTGAGAAGATAAGTAATTGTTACAACTCTTCCTACACAAGTCTGTTTGTGAACTGAGGAGGTCAAGCTCATGCTACCTCAATTAGAGACATCCTGTGCAAACCCTTTATCAAACACTCGAAAAGGGAACACTTGAAAAGGGAAATTGAAAAGTCAGAAGAGACAGCACTAAAGTGGGAAGTGACTCGCTATGAAAAGCAGTGTCTGAATATGAAGAAATACAAGCAAGAAAATCAGAAGAACTTTTCCATTGTGGTTTATGGTGCACATGTGCATAAACACAGCTTGAATCTCTGTGAATTTTCAGGCTCATCCTGCATTTAGGGCCGTCATGTTGTTGTAGGAAGGTACCAATGAAATTTGGTGATTCCATGAAGCTAAAAAGTCTCTGTAGTGAAGAAGGGGATTGGCCTATCACTGGAGAGGGAACAGATGGACAAGATGATCCTCTCAGAGGGATTAAATTTAACAAGGATAAACTAGAAGATGAATAGCACACTTACAATCTAATAGAATGTATATTTTTTAATTAATGTGTAACAAGATAAATATATAGTAATAATAAAGAATTATTACGAGAGCATGAAGGCAAACATACATCTAAAATTTTATATAGTTTTGGTAAGCACAGGGAAACACTGATGTCAATCCAGAACGGACTGGTGAGATCACAGCTGGGACCCTCTGAACACTTCAACCACTCAGTCCAAATGAAACTACTCTGAGCTGGAACAGAATTATAGAAACACTAGTATGACAACTGCAACAGTGAGAACAAGATTCAATCATTAATAATGGTGGAGATCTAAGTAGATTATTTATTAACCATCTCTATTTTTATTATGTATATTAGAAATACTGGCACAGCCAACTGAAGATGCAGCATTTTCAGATGTAGGAGACTTTATTTTCAAAACATTATGATCCTTCACATGTAGTCTTTTTTCTGATTTAAAGGGTGTGGTGGTGGTTTAACAACAGGTTCATCCAAACTGTATTACATAACCAGCAGTTAAAATGAAATTAAATAAAAATATACTAATAGAAAGGTTTGCTCCAGAGCCTATATTTTTGAAGTAAAGTAAAAAATGAACCATTTAAACTTCCTTCATATCTGCCCTTTTCTGTTGAAGGTGCACATGTCTGTGTTCACATACTACACTATTTTATAACAGTCTTGTGCAACATGGTCATTCACAGACTTTATGGCCAAAATAACTCTAAACAAATTCCTAGCAAACAGAACTGCAAATATTGCTTTACTTCTTTTCAGTTTGATCAAGCATCACTGAGTTACTATGGCTGAAAATATGCCCCAAAACATTAATGTCAAATTCCATTTCCAGTAGCACAGAACAAAGGGAATAAAAGGCTGAAACAACCAAGCTATGGTGTTTTTTTCAAAATTATACTCAAGGATTTTTTCTTCCAAGCTGACACTCAGATTAGCTTGTTTCTCTTGATGCTTAAAGGTAATGCTAATAGTGTATGTTCTTTAATATGGAAGACCAGTAAAAAATTCCATGTGCATTTTAGAGGTGGTGATACTCACTTCCTTCTTTTTACAGCAGCAGAAAAAAAGATACTGCAAGTTTGGGGACAACAATGATATCATGAGGTGCAGGACAGGGAATCCCCTAAGTCCCAGCCTCAGATACAACACTTTTTTTCACTTTATCTCTTTCTGAAACTGTATGTTGATTACACAATGCAAGTATTTTTAGCATAAGAACTGGAAACTGCCAATCTCCTAGCTTTATTGTTTAATCAAGTGTTGTAACAGCTTTGTATTTACTTAACACGTACAAATCTTCTCCTACTTAATTTCAAACAATTGTGATCTGATAAACAGGTACAGCTATGTAGATATTTTTCCAATCTGTAGCCGTGAATATTCGGTTGTAAATGGCACTCAAGATGTTAACTGCATTAAGACAATGCAGAGAGGTGTGGGTCATGCGATGGTGAGCATCTCACTGGAGACAAATGTCCAAAAGCTGTTTGAGCCCTCCTGAAGTAGTATGCAAGAAAACCAAGCAATCAAGAACACTTGAAACATAACTACCCTGAAACTACTTGCTTATTGTCATGGCCCAGGTTTATTAAAAGCCTCTCCTCATTGAAAAGGCACAAGAAAAAAAAATTGTACTTGAACAAAACTGGGATTAAAGAAAAAGGAAAAGGCGATCATGTTCAACAATAGACAAGCATTTATCTTGACGTCATATTACATCCATGATGCTAAGAGATGGCATCTGGACATTTTAGGGTGATCACTGTTGATGCAGGTTCAGTCAAAGATATTTTAGAACAAAAGGGTTTTTAGGCACATAATAACTGTGTATAGAGAAGTGGAAAATTCCATTTCAGAGTACGGGAGTTGCTGTGAGGTTCCAAAATCCAGAGAATGTCCTTGAATTTAAATATAAACCTGTGATGTTATTTTCTAAAAAAAGATTGCAGCTAATGCTGGAAATCCCAGTTGCAAACTGATTCTACATTAAATATGGGTATTTCACATACTAACATAAAATATAAACTTTAATTAAATAAATTAGTACTTCTCTTTCAAAGATAAGACACAAATCACTATTTCTTCTTAAAAAAAAAAATCCTAAAATTACTGTATAATGTGTAAGTAATTTCAACAGTAAAAATCCCTGACGTAAAATCCTGGCAAACTAATGTAACTGAGCTTGTACTAAAGCAAAATTTCCCATCAACAATCTAACAACCATAATCAAGAACATTTTTTACCTCTCCTTCACCCACACTGCATCACCTCACTCTGTTCTGTAGCAGACTTTCTCTTGAAGAAACCATCCGCAATTAGTTTAAATACTACTTTGTAATGATGCAAAGGGTCTGTGCATGAATACTGCCTTAAACAACAAATTCCTCTCACTGGAAATCTCACTATTTCTTTTCAATTCAAAACAGCTGCAAGACCATTATTAAATGCAAAAAATGGGTTCTTTAACATCTTCATATAAAAATAAAATGATCAGACACATGGAGAAAAATGTGGTGCACTGCTGCATAAAGGTAGGTATGTCATTACTTTGATCACAAATGACTATCATGTTATTTTTACTATAGATATATCTTAACAGCTATCAACTGTTGGCACAACAACTCATCAGTGAAGGAGTTAATGAAAGTTGGATCTCAGTACAACTACAAAGCCTACTTTTTCTACACTGCGAATTAAAAATTAATTTTCTGCTAAAATCTGGCATGAGAATGCTTCCATACCTTCTCTTACTTTAGGCTCTCCCCAGAACAGCATCCCATTGTGTGTACACAGGCAGGCTTGAACTCTGGGCATACTCAAGCCCTCCAACTGTTAATGATTTAATAGGCTAAGCCACCACTACTATTAGGCACCACATGTAGAGTTTCTAGAATATTAACCTCCTCCTTCACCGTTCAAATCCAATCAATTACTTCTCCAGCTTACAAACACCAAAATTACTCTGTTTTTTTTTCTTTTTTTAAATCAAATATTATAAATCTAGCTGACTGTGTAATGATTTCCAACAACAAATATTATACCTGGAATAACTGTTTTGAGTACTTTCTGGAAAATACAACCAAATTCCTATATTAAATAGGGATGACCTTAAAAGCACTTGATTTTATCATAAGGGTATGTACAAGAAAGTTGGAAGGAAGAAAATATGTAACAGCTGGATCAGAAATCTTGTTTTTGAAAGAAGGGAAATGTGCTTCCTGTCTGCATGTTACGGACAGTACTAGTTGCCAGATGTCAAGCTAACTTTTGCATCCACACTCACTATACTGAAACACTACTACATACTTTCTTGAAAGTCAAAGACATCTCCTGAGAGCACATCTTGCTGTCATCAACAGAGACTTCAGAAATATCCGTTGCTCCACAATCCTTATAATTATTTACTGTAAACATGGCATGCCTGCCTGGGAACACAATGTCCTTCAGCATTTTCAAGAGAAGGCACTTTCTCAGTTATAGTTCTTGAGAAACGTGCTCTGAATAGGCTTACCAAGAGGGTGAACAGAACCATTTACACTGCCTATCTAGCATAAATCTGTCAAGTAGACACTAACAACAGAGGTAACTTCTATTCCATTACTGCAGAAACTTCATATTTGATTTCTATATTACTTGATGTAAGTTGAAGTCAGATGTCATGTATGTTACAAAATGTCTGAAAATAGATAGGTCTAATGATTTATTTTTACAATAATTGCTAATATTTAAATTATAGCAAATTATTTTTAAATTGTAACAAAAGAATGGCTCAGGTTGCAAGGGACCTTAGAGATCACCTACCCCAACCTTCCCCCACCAAGGGCAGGGGCGCCTCTCAGCTAGACTTGTCTGTTCCAGGCTTCATCCAACCTGGCCTTGAACTATCCCCAAGAATGAGGCATCCACAACCTCCCTGGATAACCTGTTCTAGAGTCACCTTCATACTGAAGAACTTCTTCCTAAGAAAAAGTCTAAACCTACTCTCCCTCAGCTTGAAACTATTCATTCTTGTCCTATGGCTAGACACCCTTATGAAATGTCACTCCACACACCTCATTTAGGATCCCTTCAGATACTGTAAGACAGCCCTACAATCTCCCCAGACTCTTTTCTAGGCTGGACAACAACCTATCCTCATGGCAGAGGTGTTCCAGGCCTTGGGATCATCTTTGTGGCCTCCTGTGGACAGCAATTGGTTTGCACAGTCGTCAGTTTAAAGAAATAAAATCTAATAGTAGAAAAAAAATAATTAAATAAATTGCAATGTGTATCTTGAAATTTAAAAGGCATATTCTTCTATCACAACATTTTCACAATCAAGTATTTATCTACTTTCAGAAACTACTACTTACATAATAAGAGTTATCTAAACTGACATCAATAATGGGAAAAGCTAGCATGTAGTTAAACAACATTTTCATTTAAAATTTGCTTCGATAAAACTGTATTGATGATTACCATAAATAGATGCTTTACTTGAATAATCCTAGTAAGTTCTCACATGTTTATGAATTAATATGTCAATAACAGAAACACTAATAAAATATACCATTTGAATCCAATGTTGAAATCCATATCTATTATGTGATGCTATACTTTTTCAGTTGTTCAATTGTTTTTTACATCTCGTTTCAAAATGAAATCATTTTTCTGAATGAGTTTTGACTGTACTATATAAAAAAAAAAAATCCCTGGTAATTGAAACCTACAATGGTGAGAGTTCGAAAACAGTACCTTTCCACACAAGTGAACTATAATGATCATACCCTAACAAATTTAACTGTTCTAAAGAAAGTGGAGTTGTACCATGTCTTAAATAAGTCCTGCTTCCACAGTACACAAAACTAATGTACAACTGCTTTTAGATAATATTAACAAAATGCCTGTTGAGTATACTCAGCTTTTCTGAACATTTTAAGTTTAATAATGGAAGCACAAAGCAAACCTGCCCTCCAGTGCATATGCTGATTTTTTTCAAGTGCCATATTCCAAGACCTTTAGAAAGAAAAAACCTCGCTGTTTCTGAAAAATAATCTAGCAGCAAAGCATTCTCCAAATGTTCTTAAACAAGTGGTTGAAATATTTTTGGGGAAAAAAAATGTTTTTAGTATTGGATGCCTGATACACACCTAAGGAATGCAATGGTAAGGAAACAGAACTATTACTGAGGAGAGATGCAACTGATTGGAGATAAAGAAATGACAGAAAATGTAACCATGACACAGGTTCAAGTAGCAACTAGGGAGAACAAGGAAAAGGAGAAATAAGTCTTTGCAAANTCACTGTCCCTGGAAGTGTTAAAAAAAAAAAAAAAAAAGAAAGAAAGAAAAAAAAAAGAGAGAGAAAAGAGAGGAGACGAGAGAGGAGATGAGAACTATCTGGCTAACATAACATTTTAATCACTTCCATATGAGCAGTACAAGTTCAAGACATGGACCAAGATGCAGAATCCTTCAATACACCAACTATGGGGGAAAATGCTTACATCACTACCACTGTAAAGAAAAAAATAGAATTACTTAGTCACCTTCTTGCCTTTTGCTAGCTACCAATACTGCTGGGGAAAAAGAATGGACATGAGAATCTTCTAGAACTCTACACAAACTCTAAAGGAGATAAAAAAACCTTGAATGCAAACAGAAAGCAGAGGTGAAGTAAGTTGGTAATGGCATTGCATTTTTTTTTTCTTTAAGATGTTTAATTCATCTTTCAGATTTAAACATAATTTTCTAATATTTTCATACTAATAATTTTGAATGTTGATATTATTCCCCAAAATATCATACCTTTTCTGTCATCTTGCAGCCTAACTTCATGTTTTAAATAGCAAAGCATCCTACAGCCTAAACATACATACTCAGAATTTTTTTCACTACATACCTTTTTTCTTGTGAATAGCCTTGAAAACCATCCATTTTAATTGATAAACACTGATTTTTGCATTGCTCCACTCATATAAAGTCTCTCTCATCCAAATCCATCAATTATAACTTTAGACCAACTTCATGCTTAGCTCATTTCGACATCTACAAATTTACATCCCTTGAACTCAAAGGACTGATTCCCTTTTGTATCCTTAAATACTGCATAACCAAGAATAAATCTTGATTTTAACCACCTCATTTCAACTTTAAAAAAAAAACATTTCAAGCTAGTTATGACACAAATAACATTGTTTCATACAGGTCTTACTTCTGCATAGGAAGTAATCTTTGTGTTGCCTCTCTAAAACACAACAGAAGAACAGGACAGATTTTGGAGAAGGCATGAGTTGTGCAGGAAGGTAAAACTACCTTTGTTAATTAGCCCTGATTTCTTCTGTGTCACTTAGTTTCTCTGCCCTTCACCACTTCTCACATCTTTCTTGCTGTTCATGCAGAAGCGTAATTTTTGTGGCTGAGGTGACCATTACTGCACAGAGAAGCTAGCTGAGGCCACAACACTCATTTTTCTTAATGAGCTTGTAAAATTTTCCATACTGTTTTCCACTCTGTTTATTATGCAAGTCTTACACAAGCTTATTTTCCTGTGTTATCATAAATAATTTCAAACTCAGGAGGTTTTTGGATTTGGGTTATTTTTGTTTGGCTTAGTTTCTTGGTTTTGACAGCTAAGGAGCAAACTTCCTTAAATTCCAGTTTTACAAATACTGTGAGCAGATACCAAAATAAGTCATCAAAAGGCAGTAGCACTGCAAACAGCACACAAAGGTCAAATACAAAATACATGTGTCGGAAAAGTTGCTTAGTTTGAGCTCTTGATTTATGCATCATGTGAGCAATTAAGTAATGTTTTGCATATGTGGTGTGCTCTGCCACTTTTTCTTTTTTTTATTTTGTGCATGTATTACTTCATGCAGTAATTATATTAATCTGTATTTGGTTAGATATTAGGAAGTATTACCAATTTTAGTGATAAATGTGGAAACTAAAGAGTAGTATTCCCACAAATAGATACTTCACTCTGCTCTGGAACTGCTGGAATTTTCCAAGGATGATTATGAAAAACTGACTGAGCTGCTGAACAACATAAGAACTAAACATCCACCTGGTAACACAGAATGTTTAAAATTATTCACTCTATTGGTATAGGCACTCACACACATGAAAATCTTTGATCATAAAGGGCTTAGCAGTCTTACTGGAGCATAACAAGATGCAATAGCTGGAGGTTAAATTATATTGTTAAAACTGAGAAGTTTCCAACACTGAAGTCAGGACTATCAAACTGAATTCACTCACCAAGAGAGGTCACGGGCTTACTACTGACTGGCAGTCATTAAGGAGAGACCATGCCTTTCTTTAAAGTTACGCTCTTATCTACTCTGAGAAAAAATTATTAGCTTGTGTGCACTGGAGCTCAATTTTCTCTGCTTCTTCCCTCCTTTCAATCCAGGGAGAACTGAGCTGCTTGCATTGCCCTCAATGCGTTTGCATTACTTACAACACTGCATGATTGCACCATTCATAACAAAACATCATCCCTAATGGCTTCTGTTGGTTACCTTTCAGAGAGCAGGAGCAATTCAGAATAAAATTTAGGCTTATGCTTTTCATTTTTCACTTTTCACCAAAGGAGGAGAGCCTGGATATAATAAAGTACTGATGATCACTGCTCTGATATAACACAGACTTCAGAAGCTAATTTTTGACTTGACAATGAGATGGGTGACACCACCTGGCCTGAGAAAGCCAGATAGTTGAACTGATCCCTTCTACTTGTAATTTTACCTCCATCACTGCTCTGGGTCAGACGTACACATTAACACAGTGCACCGATGTCCCTACTGAACTACCTGCAACGGTCAGGGCTTCTCAATTGTTATAATTTGTCAGGACATGCAAGTATTTTACAGTTTAGTGTTTAGTTTAAACTTTTAATCAATTGATTATTTCTCAGTTTAGCTTTTTTTTGTGGTTTGCTTTTAATAAACTTTAAGAATTGTTTTGGTTTTCTACTTTTGCCCACATAAACTTGAGATTCCATTCTCATCCTCATTTTCCCTTGAATTTTGCTTGTTGAAATTCACATTCCTTATTACTTACCTCACAAAATTTCTTCAAATGTCCATGTGTTTTTCTTTGAAAAGGATTTCACGCTTTACTGGGTAAGTGTCCCACCTTAGGTCTCCTTCCTGTTCAATGGCACACTGACTTGAAGAAACTGTTGGAATTCTCTTAAGTAACATCCAGACTATGTCTCTAGTTCAAGTTTGGTTTAGTTTTTCTTTTTAACTTTTGACCCCAGGGTCTCTCTATCTACCTAATTTTATTGAAATAACGTCCTCATAAACCTTAGTGTTGTTGATTCTGTGTTGCCTTCCGGTTCTGTATCTCCCCCTAGGATGTTCAATTTAATTATACTGCAATTATTATTAAATTGGTGGCTCAGCCATTCCATCTCAAACTATTTTTTGCTGTTTAACAGTTTGCTACACAGTTCCCTATTTAATATTAAATTGACAATAACATTAGCTCACCAACTAAATATTCTGAAGGACAATTAATTAATATGCATAACAAAAAGTTTTTTGCTAGCCACACATTTAAATTCTGGCTAACTGAAGTCCCACTTTATTATAATAATTTAGACAAGACACTGACTCTCTAGCTCCTTATACTGATGTTTCAGTATAATTTTCCGGATGTATGACTGATTATGCAGAGTACATAACCTCTTTCAGTTGGGGCTGAAATCTGAAAACCTGTGGCTTTAAATCCACAAGCTAAGAATGCCTACACAAAGAAGTAAGTAAAATTTGAATAAAACAAGTGTTGTTTGAGCTATATGACTGACTCCCACTTCTCACTTCCACACAGAAATGCACACATCATCTAGAACTACGGCCAAAATCCTGTATACTCTGGCAAGCTTTGCCTCCAGGGCCTAATAAACTTCAGCCTGCCTCAAGGCCTTTTTAATTTGCAACGAGATTCTGTGCCTATTAATACTTACTGTTTGCACTTTTATTAAAAAACCTGACCAAATCAGATTTTTATTATGGGAGATACTGTATAAACAAAAAGAGATACTTCTTATCATTAATTTATACTTTAAATCGAGAAAAGTGATCTGAGAAAAAGACTGTTACGCCCAGTTGACAGGAGAGAAACTGAGGCAGAGAAATTATGTTATTTTCATACAGGAATTCTCTCACAAAGCTGGGCATTCTTCAGTACTCCTCCCTTTACACTTCCTAATTTACTTACACCATAACCCTTTCTTTCTAGACTGCAAGAGAAGGAATAAAAGGAAATAACTGCAAGTCTTCCCCTCAACCTCTGACTTTCATGTACTGAGTGGTTCAACACTCCATGGTCATCTGTCACTGACAGAGTCAAAAGGTTTGTCTGTATTTAGAAAGTTACCCATGTTTAACTCCTCTGTTAAAAAAAGTGACTATTGCTTGTGGTATTTCTACGACATCTTGCTCATGAGCTGAGGGTATTGGAAAAATCAGAAACCATAAAAACACTACATATATTCATCACACAGAATATGGGGTATGCATGATGCTTTGATGGAAGTGATCAATATGCCTCTCATTAGCAGTCTGTTGGTGGAAAAGGAGTTCATTAATATACAAAAGAACTTAAAACCACACATAGCAATATCTGAGTACCCTCCTTAATGGCTTTTAACATTTATACTATTTTGTCATACGAAGAATTTCATGAAACTCATATACTGAGACTACCTGGAAAGACCAGTGACAACTTCCACTCTTTCTTTTACTGTCTGGATTTGTTCCTCCATTATTGGCTTTAATAAATACCAGAAATGCCGTGTTTGTATTCTTTATTCTGTACAGTACCAAATACATGTTCTGTCAAAAAGGAGATACAGTGACGTTGACAATTAAGTCTGATTATGAAGGAAATTAGTCACACACACCAAGGACACTGTATGGAAGCTTCTGCCAGGAATATCTTCGCAGAGCACCTTAAATACTCATGTGTAAACCAGGTATCCCAGAAGGGATACGAATCAACAGTTTGTCAACAGATATGTATCTTCCCATGATCTAAGTACTGTCAAAGAAACAATATAATTTCTCCAAAGCAAAATAGTTCTATATCACTTTGTTAAAACTGGTTCTATCGAACTACACACTGCATTTAATTTTCACCTGCACGTTCATATAAGCTAATCTATTTGATATCCCTATCTCTTTGCTCTAAAAGCATTTATAAATACAAGCTTTTACACAAACATATAGACCAGATTTTAATCTAGGCTCTATAGTCAGGTTAACTGTTGCCTCATTTAATGACTGAGAAATACACTTCAGTTCCAACACATAACTGAAAAGGTGTTTTACTGTTATTACTTTTTGCTGTTGTAGAACAGTAATTGATGGAGAAGTAAATACATGTTTGTTTTTCACTCCGGTGTAGCTACAGAAAACTTCAGAGAATTGCTGCTACACAGGTCTTGGCCTTCACAAAGGAGACGTTGAGAAATGGCCACAGAAGTAGGAAAACATGAAAAAGTCACATTTGGGATTAGCCAAGATCTATCATTTCATTTATTCATACTTGCGTTATATTGCTAATACTGCCTTTACTTTGACTACTTAGTTCTTAGACATGGCAAGCCTAAAGCTGTGATGTTGAATCTTTGTAAGGGACCAGAGAATCATCCTTGTTGTTTACATTCTTTTAACAGTGTGCTCACCTCTAAGGTATAACAGAAAGCAGAAAATGTTTTGCCTTTTTTTTTGTGTTGTTTATTGGAAAAAAACTTGTTTGTCTATTCCTTCAGACTTTATGGGAAAAGGGAATAAAAAGCTCAGTCTGCATCCACTATTTAGTTCATAGCTCATCAACCAAGTATTTAGAAACTGAACACAACCGTTCCCTTTGGCATTCTCTTGATGGCCTCAACATGTCAGGTTTGGCAGTGCTTACAGTAAAGATTTTCTAAATATTGAGGTCCCCTTGACCTTCAGGTCTCAGAACAGGCTGCAACAGATCAACTAGTAGAACTGTGCAAAGGAGTCGCAAGAATCACAGAATTACTGAGAATGGAAGAAACCTCTGAGATCATCAAACCAAGCCTACGACCTAACACCACCACATCACTAGACAATGTCACTAAGTGCCACATCCAATATTCCCTTAAACACCTTCAGAGACAGCAACTCCACCACCTCTCTCAGCAGTCCATTCCAGTGTCTAATTACCCTTTCTGTGAGGAAGTGCTTCCTAACATCCAACCTAAACCCCGACTGGCACAGCTTCAGGCCATGCCTTATCATCTTGTCACAAGTCACCTGGGAGAAGAGCCTGACCCCCACCCTAATACAACTTCCCTTCAGGTAGTTGTAGAACGTGATACGGTTCCCCTTCAGTTTCCTCATCAGGATAAATAAACCCAGCTTCCTCTGCCTCTCCTCATAAGACTTTCTCTCCAATCCTTTCGCCAGACTTGTTGCTGTCCTCCAGACCCACTCCAGCACCTCAATATCCTTCTCGAAGTGCGTGGCCCAGAAAAGAGGAAAACATGCTCAAGTCTCCCTTCCTGAAGAAGGGAAGTTGCTTTGCTAGAAGATCTTCTGTTCAGCATAAAATTACCATCAAAGAGGTTATGGATCCTGTCACATAGATGTAGTAGTATTTTCACAGGACAACTATGTTCTATTTGACTCTCTGAGATTCTCATACTCTTAGGTTGTATGATGGATAGCTGCAGAAGTTAAAGGTACAAACAGATTTTTATATGATATAAGTGTTTTCTGCTTCTAAAAATAATTCTATTAGTTTATACTATTTTTATATTATTCTATGCTCTTTTATTATTATGTTCCCATTAGTCAGAGAAAGTCTTCCAAATCTGCATAGAGAAGGATTTTTTTT
>VWZI01002539.1:83700-95298 GCA_013396835.1 Psilopogon haemacephalus | reverse complement strand
CAAATTCTCCAATTAATTCAAACCAGCACAAAATCTTTTCCTCTAATCTCTAGAGGAAATCACTATGCTTCTGTACTTCACTAGCATCAGGGTGGGGGAACCAAGAGCAACTCATATACTTGTTCTAGTTAGTTACATTAGAACTATCAGCTTAATTCCTGAGCTTTACGGAACACTCTTCTTGCTGCAACACTGGAACTGGTGTAAATCAGTAGCATTTACCACTAAGCAAGAGTAATTTATCACTTTCTATTATTTCTAAAATAAAAATATAGAAAAGGAAAAATACAGGGGGAGGGGGCGTGCTTATGATTACGAACCCTTCATTTGTGTTCCTCCATCTTACATTCAAAAGGACATTTAATTCTGAAATAAAATGGATCTGAAACAAAACTTCTAAAGTTAGTTTTGAGCTACTTGTGAACACACATGAGAACTTTCACTTGGTGCGTCACTGTTATCAATATTTGTTTCAGATGAAAATGTATTAGCATGTCTACATTTATGTATTTCATTGTATTTCTGTTCTTAAGTGTGAAAATGAAAAGGTAAATCAAGCTAAAGATAGTAATCAGTAGAAACTCTGCTAATGGACTGGCATTTCCAAATAATACATGTTCTTTCACTGCAGATATATAATTCAGAAGCTTACAGATATTAAGGTTATTGGAAATTGAGTATTCCATATGCTTAAAGGTAAGAGGTAATTTCTGCTACCTCCTGCTGCTTAATCCAAGAATGAACACAAAAATGACAGCTCTAGAGACAGGCATTTGACTTGATTTCCCAAAAATATGCAAAATGTCAATGTGACAGTAGGTGTAATGGGCAGACTAGGAACTACACTAGCCTGCATTACAAAAGTCTAGCAGGCAAAGAACTGTCCTGGTATGAAAGGGTTCTGGGGTTAAATAACTGGGCCATGCCCTCTCTAAGTCACATAAGGAAAGGAAACGTTAGATAATGAAACACCTCCAAGTCTACATTAATAGGTAATAAACAAGAAAGTAATTTGATTGCAGGAATGCTTACATGGTGAGCTGTAGAAGTTTTCTCCTCCAGCTTTTTATCTGAATTATCTTGCAAACTTTTAAAAGTGCTATATATAGAAAGAGAGAAAACTGACCCATCATAAATATTGACAACGACCCCCCACAGCCTCTCCTTTTCTGTCTGGGTCGCCTGATGTCGATTCATCCTAACTCACTCACTAGCAATGCTCTGGTAGACTCCATGCTAGTTCCTCAGATGATTCTCACAGCCTCTTTGGAGCACAGAGCTGGTCTGCTTCATGCACACCCTTGAAGATATTCACAGTGAGATTCTAGCAAGTTACCCTACACTACTGTGAAGATTTAAATTGCACATATTCTAAAATGTTCAGATAAGAGACATTATCTGCAACACAAAAATGGATGTGTTTTGGTTCCTCTGCTTCAACAGCTCCATGATTTGCTTAATCAGCAAAAACATAACACAGAAATTACTGACAAAAAAAAAATCAATTTTCACTGAAGCCATAATACGTATGTTCAGGAAAGGTTGCATGCAGTTGCTTATGACACACACAGAAACAGTAATTAATTTTCTGCTATTATCAAGGCAGTACCTCAAGAACTGCAGCATCTGCCAGGCCCCAGTTAATAAAGCTGGAACACGTTTTCTGACACGGCTTCTAGTCACTAATAAATAAGAAATCCAGTTTGTAAATGTATTACATTCTGTTTCTTGAAATATTCCTTTCTGTCTCAATCTGAAATTCTGAAAACTGTGAGTAACATAAAAAAGAGAACAAGTTTTTACTGTGGTTTATTATGATTTTTCTAAACCCTGACAGAACCAGAGTATACTGTCTTTTTATGTGACTGGTCTACAAAGTCCTTCTGGTTAATTTCCTGTACTGAAAAAAAAAGACTATTTGTTAAGAACAAAGATATTACTATAGCCACATGCATGAACTGAGCCGTAGCTTGAACCAATAAACCCTGAGATTTACACAGATAAGTATCCTAATGCCTATACATGTACTCAGGTGCTTAAACAGGCAGCCTGATTTACAACAGCTGGAGTACCTCTGGAGTTCATCTCACTTCAATAAAAGCTCCTGCATACTCCAGAGATTTGGAAGGAAGAGACACACACACCCCCAAACTAGACTACCTGTATTCACAAGAACTTGTAGCCAATCTCAAGCACACATAGCTGACATCTAATTCTTAGTGTCAAAATCATCACAGCTCAAATTACTAGCTCTTTCAGCTCCTGCTTTCTTAAAACCTATTTTTTAAGGCATGTAATAAAACCAGTAAGTTTTAACCATCATTCAAACCTCGACTCAACAGTAATAACATTAATGATGTTAACTGGGCTGTTTCCAGTTGATACTATTAACAAATCATCCTCTGCTCTTTCTGCCAGTGCCATTTCTGAATCGGCGTGGGCAGGAGTTACACAAAATCCCCCTCACCAAGAACAGGAGATGAGAACCTCATTAACATCAGTCCCCTGTAGCTCACAGGAACAGAATTGCTGGGGTAGCTCAAGCACATTGCAATATGCATGCTGTCATTCAACTACCTTTTCTTTACTGACTTATTTTGCACTTTGAGTGGCTGAAAAAAATAAGCATGAAGTATAAAGTAAGTATGTAATTTTTTTCTCTTCCATTCATGTTGAAAATTTTAAGTCACAGGTCACTGAACAACAAATGTACTGCTTGTTAGGGCTGCCTAATCCACAGAAACAAGGACTAATACAGTCACTGACAGATGCTTCAAAAACTGTAGTAGTGTCAAAAAGGGTCTTCCGGAAAGACATGAAGGTCCCAGGCAAGGTAACTGCATGCCTGTTCTGGGATTTAAACGGAACATAGCTATACACAGGTATCTAATTAAAGAACACCTTCAAGAAATCCCAGCTCTTAGGTTTCATAAACCTAAGTAGTTTGTAATCGATAAATCTTTCTTTTTCTTCCAGAAAGCTGTCAGTGGCTCTGCAGTTTGGTGACTCGACTGCAGTTTCAACTCCAGATGCCAGGCATCTGCAGCAGAAATCTACTAGGAAACACTTGTACTCAGCTTCATGAGAAAGTTAGTGATGACCACCCTTTTCCTCAAAGAACTGCTAGCAGGGCCAAATTTTTGCTTTTTCCCTATAAATGTCCTGTAAGTATGGTGAATCACTTGGTAACTATACAGACACACATAGGGTTTTTTTCCTGTTGAACTCCTGCTCCACAGATAGACCGCGCTGCACATTCCTCCAACTTCATCTCATAGCACAAGAAGATAGTAAGGGACTGAACACAGGGAAAGTCTTTACAAATAAAGTATTTAGGTCATTTATGAAACAGATGATGCCAGCCTCTAATAATGCTTCCAGTATGCACTAGCATCACATCAGAGATTACTTTCCCAATGGTAGCTAATCTGACTCACCAATTTCTTTCTCCCCCAACAAAACACAGCAGTTCCAATCAAAGGAACAATGCTGCTCAATCATTCATTCTTACTTCCTATCCACTCATTCACCTAGAGATATCTCTACAAACCCTCAGACAGTTATTTCTGCCAAGGTACTGAGAAAAAAGATTTCAGTCTGCAGCTGGCACTTTGGACAAACAATTCAGCCGAAACTGATGAAGTTAAAACGATTTCAAGTAATTAAAAAGTTAATAGTCTTGGGGTTTTTTTTAAATCTAAAATGTACAGATTCTACTTATAAAATCATTACACATATTGCAAGAAAACTGCAATTCACACTTCTTTGTGTGTTTTAGTGATAATAGAAACATGTATTTTTATTAATTCTAAAGGGTCTAGAACTACTAGTATGGGATGACATCTAGAAAACAGGGTAGAACACTAAAAACATATTCAAACCCCGTTTTGAAATATCTCTCTTGGATATGCTTTCAATACCATTTTCTTGCAGTAATTTGGATTTCAGGAAACTGAATATAAGCGACTGCAACATTACTAGGGATGTTTCTTTTTTTTTTTTTGTTACCTAATTATTTTTTATCATTCACCAAGGTCATGTTTTCTAAGTCATCAAGCAGAATAGTTTTGGGTTTGTTTTTTTTTTTAATAATGAAAGCTTAGTTCCTTGCACAATTTAAGAAACACGATTTAGGGAACACAAGCTTTGACAAAATACTCCACATAGTGCAACACTGAAGAAAACAAAGAAACAAACAAAACCAACCCCAATTCTGTTCCAGGAAGAAGAAATTCTGCAAATTATCAGGAAAGACAGCAAGGATATTTTACGTTGAGAGGAAAAAGAAATAACCATTTTCCTTATGTATCTCACTGTTGAAAAGGCACGGGCTTAAACCTCAAACATGATAGAGCATCAAGAAGCATCGTTTCAAAACCTCAACTGAATATTCATGAGGGTACGGAGAAGGCACCTTAGTAATTCTCCAAGAACTGTGTTCAGCTAGCTACTGGAAGTAGCTGTGCTCCAAGAGACCACCACAGCTGAGCATCAAGAAAGGCCACCAACAAAAGGAATACAGAAACTCAAGGTGCTGACCGACCCACAACTTCCCTCTTATGCTACAGGAAAAGTTTTCCCCGCAGACAGCGAGAGGAAGCCTTCTTTAACGCCTCACCAAGGACAAAAGATTCTACAAACACTCTGGGGATAGCCATCACACAGGAAGAGAAAGAACAGTTGGTTAAAGGTTGTTCATTTTTAATTTTGTTTATCTTTCAAGGGAGGAGGGCAGTTACTGCAAATGCTAAATTGACTATCCAACTAGCAGAAAGTAAATTGTTTTAAATGAGTGAAAGCCAAGGCAGCAGCTGGATCTGACTCAGAAGCAGTAGGAGCTATACTCTTGTGATCCATCAGTCCCTTATCCAACACATGTCTACTGTGTAACAACCGGAAGAAAGCAGCTGAAGCAAGAAAAATACAGCAGTTGGCAACGGGTGTCAGAAAACACCAAGTTACTGCACACAGAATAACACAAAACCATGTGAATAAACAGAATATTATTAATTGCTAGGGTGCAGAAAAAGTTTCCTTCAGTGATATGCAAGAATCATCCAGAGAATACCTCTTCAATAGATTCATCTTTATAAAAAGACATTTTGACGTTTTCTTCACAATGGAGGGAATCAGGGAAAGGTCTTTTCAACACAAATATCGAGGAAAAAAAGGTTAAATAAATTAATAGCTTTTTTTTACATTCAGAAATAATTACAAAATTGGACAGTAAACAAGAATTGTCCACTGTGTTCACATTGTTTCTTATGATCCTGATACTTCAAACATACACATCAGTTTTAAAAGACTACTCACAAACAAAATGCTACTCAACCATGAAATTGTTTGCCAGATTAGGGCTGAAGTCCCTGATCCCACCATCAGATCTGTACAGGCAGATCACAACATCTGTTTAGACCTGTGATAAAGTCAATGAGGTCATGCTCCACAGGGATTGAAGTGCCTGCCTTTACAAATCTCACTGCAAATCCTACTCATGTAAAATTGATTTATGAACTGTAATATCATACTCCACTATATATGTGTGTGTGTCTACATGTGTGTGTGTGTATATATAGAGACATATATATGTCTCTACATATATACATACACTATATGTATAACTTTCTGTCTCTCTCTTAAAATCAAAAAGATATTCAAACTCATGGATTATACACACATAACTATTTTATAGTTGAGAAATCTGCACATTTCATAGGCAAAAATCTCACTTTTACAGTACAGTTACAGGAACTGGAAAGCAGAACTGGAAAATGTTTCTCAGACTCTCCATGGCTCAGAACATAATATTTACTGTGCACCTTATAAAGAGCTCTGTCTTCCTCTTCCTAAGTCAGAATAAACTAGACAGGCCATATACCTTTTCTGGTGTGAATTAGGCAGAGTACTACTTTCTTGGCAGGCTAAATTAGACTCTGATGGGTTACAGACTGCTGCATTTGAATTTTCTTATAGGTATTCCTTTCTAACTGGCATAAATCTAGTTGTGGATGTTACTGTGACAGCACTATTAAGATGTCCACTTAAGAAGGGGTTCAAAATATAACAGCCTACAATAGAAAAGCGCAACGCTGATTTTCACCTAAAGTTTAACTTGATTTTGATTCTTATTAATTATACCACAGTCTCTATCTTTCTCCAGGTACAGAGATGCATGTATATTTTTTTCTGCAACAGTATACACAGGAATGAAAGGCTCTATTTGTATCTCTTCAAGGTTTACATATATCTGGTGGCTAAATTAACACAATTGGAGTGCAGAGCTTTCAAAACCTCATTTGTAAAACAGATATCCTAATACAGACATCTGCATAACATTTCTTCTCAAGTGAAACATCTGTGCAAGCTCAAGAATCCATGTTAGAAAAATTGCTTGTAGTGTTAAGCCATAGATTTGGTAGAAAATTCAAAAAGACTGTTATCTGCTCCCTGTGACTCGTTACATAATGTGCGTCTCATGTTTAGCGTGATTTTTGGATGTGACAGCTCTAGTTAGCCATGGATATCCATATTCCCTCAAGAGGCTTGCCTGCCTTTCCTCCTCATAACTTCATTTTTCACCACCTCTCTTAAAGCATTTGTTGTTCAGCTGTTCTTATTAAAAGCTGCATGTCTCCCACAATTTGTGATCTTCAGAATTCATCTTTCATCATATTAGAGAGCAGATGGAAGTTATAAGTCTTTGGTTTTTCCAGGCATGTGTTAAGCAAGTCTGAAATTAGTCACTTAGACGAGGAGTTGAGCTTATGACAAAATCCACATTTGACATACTGTGCAGAAATCAGACCCACTTTCACTTTTACTTTTTATGAGGCTAAAGAAGAATGTATTTCAGCAAAGTGCCTCAAATCTGGTCAAATACTAGCACTAGAAAAGGAAAACCTCTTTACATCGGTGTAGTACTGGGCTTCTACTACATTATTCTGGTAGCGCCAAATGTGTGACTACATGTGGAAGTACACACCTCTGTGGAGTTCTGAAAACACCCTCTGGTAACAAGCACAGAGAAAACTCACCAGCTAAATTGGAACTGCTGAAAGCAAACATTTAATAGAAGGCCACCTAAACCATTTAGCACTATAAACATCAGACAAAATCCTGGTATGGAAAACAAAGCATCAAAAGAATGAATACTGAGGGGGAGGAAGAGCGTGCAGAGGAAGTGGGTTGTTGCAAGGCTTTAATCCAACATTTGTTCTCTATTGATCAAATGTTTGTTCAGTACTTTATTGATGCAAAGCATTACGCACAATCAGCATTAAATATTAATGTCAGAACATCTTTAACTCTAAATTCAGAGCATTTGTCAGTCAATTTAATATTCTCAGTGCTACTAAGCTACAACTTAACCTCCTTTAATAACTTTCTAGAGTGCTGTAAAACCATACTGCATGCACTACACAAGGAATGAAAATGATCTGTTATATGTCAACAGTGGTAAATATGATGCTGTTAAATATAACTATTAGCAACAACCACGTTTAGAAACAGGGCATTTCCCAAAGCATGCTACCTAAACTCACAGAAGAATCTACATTCTCATTTTTAAAAGCCCAATAAATTAAAAAGAAGCAACATTTATATAACTTTGGAAAGAATATCCAAATTCTACACAGTTTACACTTTTATATATTAAATTACTAAGACATACATTGTGACATCTGTTTATGCATAAGAAGTGCTTCCATTTGCAAAAGAAGAAGAAAATATTCTCTCTCCATGGAAACCTTGATTTTTGAGTTCACTCCAACTTACAAAGTTTAAAACTTAAATGTAGTATAACTTTTTCTGTGGTAGCACAAATAATTCATTACAGCAAATGAAAAAAAAAGAAAATTGTGAATCGGCAGAGTTCTACTCCAAATACATCAGCAGTACACTAAGATACATTAAATGACATCACTTTAATAAAGAGTTGAAGTTAGCAACTGTTCATCAAGGCAACCAAGCAGAAAAAAGCCTGCAGTATCCTTGGATTTCTATTGAATTGGTTAAAAATTTCCAGTGAAGCCTTCTTGCAGGCAATAATATATGTCATAACTTTAGAACAGAAGTACCTTAGTTTCATTTTTATTATAAAGACACAGACATCACTACACATAGTGAATCCATGAAGACATCTGTTACAGACTAAATCACCTAGTAATTTAACAGTGTGCCTATCAACAGCAAATACAAGTACACTTACAACTACATTTTACCTTTATACTGGACAAACTAAACTACTCTGGAAGGCTGCAAAGCAGTCTAAGCATACCAGTCTTTTTGACCTCCAGCTTGTGCTGTGCACACCATATTAACTCTTAAATCACCAACTTTAACTTTTTGAATCTTTACGTACTCTCCCATCTTGTCATGCAACTAAGTTTTGTCCCATTTAATAAATTTGGCATAGTTTTACATACAGTGTATATAAATCTTTTTTTGCGATCTATGCTAAGAAACTCTATTTTTTGCACAGAACATTCCCAGAATGCAGCCTTTAATTTTTTTTTCCAAAGAGACACTCTTTCAACATGTCCACTGCCACCCTTAGGGAACCATGAAAGAGTCACTAAACTCCCTTCAGAGGAAATGGAGGTTCCTTATACTGCTAGAAGTGTCTACTTAAACTAATTAACCATTTTACTTCCATATTATGAGAAAATTCAATCTCCATTCAAAGGCAAAGTATGGAAATTTTGGCGAGGGAATGTTTCTTTCTCTCTCTGAACCAAATTGCTTAGTCCTCACATTAAATAAGAAGCACAGCACAAATTTACCTGTGAAATTGGACTGTAAGAAACAACACATTTTCTTATCAGAGCATATATTAACATGACACAGAGTAGTTTGAATCCAATGATTATATTATGCAACAGTATATGGGAAGGAAGGATGGTAGCAGCAGAATGGACACATCTTCCTTCTTCAGGGAGCTGTGAGAATGAGAAGTTTCCTGGGGGTTTCCTTAAAAGGAAACTGAGAATAAAAACTTTTTTTTCCTGCAAAAGGAGCCTCTACAATCCAAGGAAAGCACTGATTTCTGAACTTTGAAAACCTCTGAAGAGCAAACAAAACCAGTTTCAGCCTCTTGGTGGCTATGGGCAACATTCTGAGATAAACCTGTAAATAGGTAAACCAAATCCTAACACAAGTCAATGCAGTTTTGCGGAAAGTGATGACTACTTCGACTGGGAGCTGAAGCTTGTTTTTAATTAATCCTTTTCACACAACTGCTTTAAAGAACAACCACTAAGCAATAAAATCAAGGAGGTGAGGAGATTGAAAGCATTAAACTTGCCTTTGTACAAATCTGGCAGTACACCTGCATGAAACTCTATGACTATGAACCATGCTGTGCTCTCCAAACCTTCCAATAAATGCTGTCCTCACATGAAGACATTCACCTCACTTGATACTATTGGTGTGCCTATACAATTGACAGCTAAAGGCAGATAGCATTTCTAAATGTTTACCATGTTTTTCACATTTACATTTTTTTCATTGCACATATGTTGATGTTAGGAAGAAGTTCTTTACAGTGAGGGTGGTGAAACACTGGAACATGTTGCCCAATGAGGCTGTGGATGCTCCCTCCCTGGAGGTGTTCAAAGCCAGGTTAGGTGAGGCCTTGAGCGACCTGCCTATGGCCAGGGGTTGGAACTAGATGATCTTTGAAGTCCATTCCAACCTAAACCATTCCATGATTCTGTATCAGAAAGCCAAGGACTTAGGACCTTGTGGGACACATTAACAGGAGTATTCTGCACAAAATACAGTTTATTAGCTGTTCATTTGATTTTTGTAATGGTCTGGTGCAATCTTTATCCACATGGATTTAGTTAATATGTTCACATATAGAGTTTCAAAGCCAATGCCAGACTTCATTAGTCTCTTTCTAGCATCCATATCTAAGAATACGTTTTATTATACATACAGCTGAACACCAGGAAGTGAGACATGATTTCTGAGGAATTAAAAGGCAGTAAAGAAAGGCATTTCATTCATATTTTAAAATGAATGCTATTTCCACAAAAAGTATAGGATATTGTTTTAACAGTGACTGTAAGGAAGGAGGTGTTTTTCATTTCCATATGGAATGAGATAGTTTTCATTTCCGTATCACTTGTAACAAGACTGTTTCAAGGCCATTTCAAATATTTCTACTAGTTTTATGAAATAATCTCTCCAGATGGACACAGGTACTCTCTCTGTAGTAGGAAGGATCATGTCTGAAGGCAAATTACAAATCTAGCGATGTCCAGTAAAATCACAAAAGGGCTTACAAAAAGTTTGCAGAACCAATGTAAGGAATTAATAGGTAGCTGAGACCAGAAGTGCTGCTTTTGATACAACAGTCCTTGATCATTACTGAGCAAAGCAGGCCACGTACAAACTATGTAGAGTCACCCTCATTCCTAACTCAAAGAAAATCACACTTACCTACAGAACTGTACCTAGGAACCTCTGCTTTTAATGAGAGACTGTGCAGCCAGGGAGAACCTCCAGAAGAGTGAACGAGAGGCTGTCCTTAGTTTTTAGGAAAGCTACTAATTGCTCTGATATTTGTTGTTCTCGTTCATGGATCCATACATTTCACACTCCCATGGCAATACAGTTTCACATTGACCAAATGAGTGACACTAAACTCAGCATCTTGTAGATTGTCTTTGATTTCCCACTTCTCCCTTGGTATTTACTGTTTACTCTGTCATACTTGGGATGATGGAGAGCTTATGTTTTGATAGTAGAAGGAGTTAATATGCATTCTCCATGGAAGCAGACAATGGGAAACCAGATCTAGAATTCAATTTTAATCAAGATGGGGAGGTTCTGTTTTGATTTTTGTTTTAAGCAGAAGGAATTAATATGCATTCTCCATGGAAGCAGGCAAATGGAAACCAGATGTAGAATTCAGTTTTAGGCAAGAAACCTGAGAGGACCTAGAAGCACAAGATGCCCTAACTAGATTGCTTGCAGAGTATCACGGTGGCAAGGAACTGAGCAGCTAAACCAAGTTCTTCCATCCTTGATATGCAAAGAATAGAGAAGGAGGTCCTGTGACAGACTGCCTGGAAAAGATTGTGACTGCTGTTAAGTGCAAACTCAAGACCACCTGGGCAATATTTTTTAAAACATTTTTTAAAAGTTAACCTGAAACACAATAAACCATGTACTTATATATTGTTTTAATCTTCGTATCTCAGAGGCAGTTCTGTGTAGGTTCTAAAAGTTTTAAAAATAGTAGTTTAATGAAACTAGAAGAAATCATTCCTTGTTGAAGAATACAATTTCACTATGCTATGGGAACATAAGGCATGAGAAATATGGTCACTTTCAAAAAGTATTTAATGATGCCTTCAAGAATGTCTGCCTTTCATTATAATCTTCAGGACAAAAGAAGATTAAAAAATATCCATAATGCCTCAGATTCTAATTTTAGACCTATTTAATGCTAATGATAAATTAGGGGTTTGGGGCATTTGGGGTTTAGGGCAGACAAAAGCCTCTTAGTTCTTTCTACTGAAAGATGATAGGTTCAGAGAAGAAAGTAATCTTCCCGCCCCCCCCCCCCCCCCCCCCCCAGCACACCACACT
>VWZI01002539.1:72406-83690 GCA_013396835.1 Psilopogon haemacephalus | reverse complement strand
GTTCTTAGGAAAAACTCACAATCAGAATGAGCAGTCATCTCAAATGTCCAAACACTGTGCCCAGTAACTTCTATAAGAACGTTATTTATAACACTATGAGCTTTAAAAGGAATAATCTGTATACAAATCATTACAGCATAGTCTTTAATACACCCTGCAAGCCTCATGTAAAGCTAAGCTCCCTGTCACACAGCTCACTACTAAAACATGATAACAAGTCAGGTGGAAATGTGACACCAGCTTATGAGACTGCATAGTCTCTGAGTCATTGTATGTGTCCTTTTTCCTATCCTGTAAACTACCTGGCATTCTTCTGGGAGCCATAAAAACAAACAAGAGAACCTTATTTGTGCCAAAAAAGATCTTTCAAAGAGCTGTGAAGCAGACATCTTAAAAATCCTTAGCTGGAAAATAATAAAGATTTTACTATAGTTACTTGTAAGAATTAAGATCCTTCTTTGCACCAACACCACATGGAAAAACTTCCACTGTAAAGAGAGTAAGAGAGGAACAAGAACTTTTGGACTGTGAAAAGATTTAACTGCAACATACTGAAATCATCCTGTAAGAAAGGATTTTTCAGGTACCACCCCTCCAAACTCAAGTATCCAGAGATGTGGAAAAACAGCCAGGCATGCAAGAAGAGAAGAACGGTCACTTGTGGTTTGTTGGTAGGAGTACTGATAAAAATTCATTATCTTCTGAGGAATCACAAGGTTTATTTCCCCTTTTGACTCAGTACATTTTCAGTTTGGAAAGATGCAGAAAGAAGGCAGGAACAAGATGCACAATGGAAACCTCTTCTCTCAACAGAAGACCTCAGTTCAAAACGAGATCTCTTTAGTACACGTAAGGAAAGAAAAACCCATTCTACAGTGAAGACTAAATTTTGTCTCAAACCACCCATGTAAACAACTTTTCACGAAACTTCAAAGCACAGGTAAGTCTTCCTTCAGCACAAGTAATGGGTACTTGTAAAGGGAACATGAGGGCTTTTCTGCTTCAAATAAGCTACTCCTACTGAAAAGCCTGAAATATTAATAGGCTAGGTGAGCAAGCACCAGTTTTCTTTACAGTTACATGAAATGTAAACAATTTTCAATTCTAAATCATCTACATCAAAACTTCAAGGCCAGAACCTACCTCCCTGATCCAGCACACACAATTTCATTACATCCATCTATTTTTTCCAGCCTAAAATGTACTATATAAAAAACCTCAAGAGTTCAGAACCCTGTCCCTTCAGAATGAAACACTTCCAATTGGTATTGTCAACAGAAAATAAAAATAGAATCCCTTTTAAATAATATGGAGGAGCTACAAATACTTCAGAATGTCACTCAGATATATAGTCAGCATGAGTACAGAAAATCTTTTTTTTTTGCTCTTCTGTTTGCTGGATTTTCACTAAGATTAGCATTGCTAGTACTGCATGCAGTTACAGCCTCCACCTTGAGAGTCACTTCATGTTCCTGCTGTCAGACATGAAAGATTCTTCTCCTCTCACTAGCTTGATAAAAATCAGAAGCTGTGTTAGTACAATTGAGCACTATGAAATAGTACTTCCAAATCCTCTCTCTGCAAAACAGGGATGTATATAAAGAAACCAGTACATATATCTATTAGAAAAATCAAATAATTCCTAATAAAAGGATTTGGGTTTACTGTTGTTTTACTCAAATAATCAGGAAAGAATTTGGTAGCAAGAACTGATAGATACATACAGGTTAAGAGTCAGTTTGCTTGGTTTAATATTTAGAGAAAACTTCTTTGGCAATTTTTTAGAACAGTACTACAGACAGAATCCAAGAAGGGCCGTGCTAGTTTTCTTACCCAAATATACTCCAGCAGTACAAAATTCAGCTCAGCTGTGTTCAACAACATGCAAAGCCCACGTTGAAATGTTATGGTAAAGTAAATAATGACAGAAACCTCATCTCTCAAAAAAGCATTGTCCAAAAAAAATGGAAGGGAAGGTGGAAATCATACTGGGATTATTTTTGCAACCACAGTTGAAGTATCATAAAACTCGATGTAAACTTTAAAATCTCAGCTCTTTCTGTATCTATTCACTGCATGAGTCAACCTATGTGTGTTCCAGACTGACTCACAACTATGCTGACTGAGGTAGCAGTATTTCACACATCATTAAATCATCTGCAAATGCTTTCCTTCTTTGTTAAACATTCCTAAACCTTTCTGTATACACAAAAGCAAAGACAAACGAGATACTGGTGCAGCTAGTACAGCCTACTTGGTGTTAAAGATGACACATCTGGTGTAATCAGACCACTTGCACCTTTCTGAGGTCAAGTAAAACACATTAACTAATAAAAAAAAATTGCTAGTATGAATCAATAAACAAGCCTTCTGTGTATTTTGTACTTAAAATTACCATTTTCAGACATGGCAGCACAACTACAAATGGTTTGTTAGTTGACCTACAATGTGACAGCAGGGTTTTGATTTTCCAGATTACTCAGTCTCATGAAGAAGTCAGAACCCAGCAACCAGCTTTCTGGTCTTCCTCAGCAACAGAATTTTGACCCTTTTCAAGTCAATGGCAAAACGTTTACATGGGTCAGGGCTTTGCTTAATAAACATTCACCTTCCTCTGCCACAAAATATGCCTGGCTGTGTCTTATAATGTTTTTTCATATTCTTTAATATAAATGTACATTATGCTTATGAAATATTAAATACATGTAAGATCTCAAAAGTATGCACTTACCATGATGCTGAGTGTCTTACTAAGCAAAAAAATCTCAGTGATAAGGAACATCATGAGTCTTGTTAGATATTAGACAAGTTTACCTCAACACTGACAAAAAGAAAGCAAATGCTAGACTTCTTGTCACCTTAAAAGATTAAGAGACCACTGGTTTTAGAAATATCTGGTGACTTCATTTCTAAAATAAACTAATTTATTTCTAAAATAAACATTTGTCCTGTCTTAACACTGATTGATGTGCACATAGAAGCATTGTTCCCTCATCAAACATGACTTTAAACTGTAACTTAAAACTGTATTGCACACACAACTTGTTTGAATGTTTTCCCACATTTTTTTTATTTATGACAATATACATCATAAGGCAGACAGAATGGAGCAATAAGGCAATATATTCCAAGACCTGAAGAATTGAAAAATTCTAAAAGATAGAAATTATACCTTTAAGAAAAAAAAAAAAACAACACCAAAACAAAAAAACCCACACCTTTATTTTGATTCATCTACTCAAATTCTTGGTATACCTCAAAATTTGAATTCACTCATAAACCCACTGTCATTCTCTCATGACAGATACTGAACTTACTGATCAATAAAACTCACATGAACTTAAAAGAATTGTGGGCTTACTCCTCTTTAGAATTCAAAATACTCTTTAATTTAACATTTCCTCTCGCTGATCATTTTGTTTCAAAATTATTTCACGACATTAACTGGTTTCAGATTTTTTGCTTTCATTATACAACACTGTATTTTCAGAGCACAATGTCCCCCACTGAAGCCAAATGTCACATTGTGAATTCTGATCTCCACAAATTTAATTCCACTAATGCTATTCCCTGAAGCCATAAACTGTTCCTGTAAAACACTTTCTCCTTTAATAGGGAATTAAACTTCACCCAAATAACAAGGATTCAAAACAACAGCTAAACATCATCTTTTTCCAACAACTGTATATTTAAAACAAGAATGGGTAAAAAAGATTGCAGCAAGTGTACTAGAAAGAGTTACTTCATCTTTAATTTGAGGAATACGCTTTATCTAGTTAGTTGACCTTAACACCTCTGCAGGTGGAAAACTTCCTTCTAACATAATTTCTCTGATTTTTTTTTTCCATTAATTATGACTGTTGAACAATTCAACCTGGACATGACCATGCAAAATTACCAAGCTGCTTTACCAGTTAGCCCTCATTATCTAATCATGAACAGGGTATTAAAAAGTGGCATTGCTCTGTAAATAAAACATGCTGAACACATAACTGTGTTGATGGGGCATTTACAATGCAAGTCATTGCAAACTACAAGTAAGGTAAGATCAACATTAGTTCAGGTGCAACAAGCCATTATCAGATTACAAGAACAGAAAAGGGATAACAGTCACTTAACTGATATATTTCCATTCGTCAAAATCTGTGTTTGTGAGATATTCAGCTACAGAGGTCTAATTTTATCTGTAGAAGTATTTTTCTGCAGTATCTAGATAGTACTTCTAAGACAGACCCGGAAAAACTCTCAGTGATGTATCATGAAAGAATTATACTCCCTCTTTAGACTGTATCAACATGCCAAAGGATGGTCACTCTCCTAAGGATTTTGTCAGTAAAAACAAAACCACCAGAAGGACAGGTACCAACATCTAAACTCTGCACTCTGCAGCTCCATCTGCATTGTGATAATGGAAAAATGGACTAAAACCATTCCAGTGTTTTGAAACCTAGTTTCTACAATATCACTGTTGTCATTATCACTACTACTGTTGCTGTCAGTAGTAGTCCTTGCAGGCAAAACACCACCAAACTCCCTGCTGTGTTTTGAACTACATCTCAAAGGCACCAAAACTGGCATAGTACTTTTGCCCTTTATTCCTCCCATTCTTGCAGACCATATGATTTTACATTTAACTTATTACAGGATGTTTGAGTGTTTATTATGCTGATTAAAAATACCTACTTCAGGATGTGAAATTACCTCAAGAAGAAGCACATTTTAAGTCAGCATGATCCTGAAAGAAGTCAAGGGATCAGTTCCAGCTACTGAGCAATCTTACCATTAGCATCAAGAGGATATGACTATTTGGAGAGGACATATCTGTGTTTCCATTTGTCCCATGTTCTTGCGATCAGCCTGATGCATCCATGGCAGGAGGCACAGAAGGACATTTTCTGTTCTGTATTAACACGCGACAGCACTTTGACCTCTGATGTGGCTTCCAAGAATTATCCAAATTTCGGGGCTGGGTAATCAAAAAATTCTAAGGCACCTGAGAATTACTTACTTATGTTTGACCAACACCTGTATCTTTCCAGCCACTGTACTGCAGAAATACTCCTCTATCACATTTATACATAGAATTAATGGAAGCATGGTAAAGAGACACAAAACTTACATAGTCATGAAAGGCTTTTGCTTCACTTGAATGTTCACATGTTTCTCGTCTTTCTGGAGCTGCACAGTAGAGATCCCAAAATACACTGCAAGGTGAGAAGTTAGAGAGATGGTGAGAAAATCGTCGTAGTAATTATTTATGGGGTTATGGTATATGCATACCACAACTACACATTCATAGATAAAAACAGACATGCCACTCCTCTGCCAAGGTATGAAAACACTTACCTCTATGGAAGAATTTTGCTTTGTAAAACATCTCAGGAATCAAGGCCTGCTATGTGATTCTCTGAGTCAACCAGTGCTGTGTTCCCTCAATACTGCTGTAGTTCAGACCAAAAACCTAGTCTGATATACAAGATTTAAATGTATAAAGCATGTTACCCAAGCTCTGCATTTAACTTCATCCCTCTGTTAACTGCTGCAATTAACTTCCACGAAGGTTGGGAAAGGACCGATTCACATGAACATGAAAAGTGAAGAAACTAGAGAGAAAACTGCAAGTTCTTCAAAGGTCCAATATTGTGCTTTAAATTAAAGTTCTCAGGAAACAGGAGTATGAACAAGACTAGGAAATAGATGGGTATGTTCTTGGGTTATAAAATATGAAAGGATTTATGGTATTCCCAACCCCCTTCAAACACAGATATACACAAATCAGTTCTAATACAGTTTCTAGAACAGCATTATGTGTATGCTAGAACAATTAAAAGCATAAAGTTTGTTAGCATTTCATAGTGTTTCTTTATTGTATCAGACTTGGTCTTTTGTAACTTAGTCCAGCATCGTAAGACATAACTGTGGAAAACTGGAGAATTCTGCAGCAGATGATTAAAGATAATGCAGACATCAGAGATACAAGAGACATGTTCTTCTTGCCAGGCTTCCATCACATAGCTACAAGTCATTACAGAAAGGTCAAAGAGGAATACGCCACCTTCCATGCAGCTGTACAAATTACTTAGGTTCAAATGCGTTGACTTTAGAACTTGTAAATTCTTGTACTCCTGACAGCTGGGCATATTTTCTGTAATTCTCTATTCTTTCAAACACAGGCATGTTGGACATACTCAAATCATTTGACAACTAATAAATACCATTGCTACATAGCAGTGACTGTGAGCACTCTTTAGTCTCTGGGAATTCTACATACACAAGTGCATCTGCACACATCAGCATATGTAAGAAAATGGTATCACGCATGAAAAATTACAAGTCGACCCCAAGCCTACCCATCTTCTGAGATGAGAGAAACTGTGCAAATAAAGACCCTGCAGCCCTAAACCCATGTTAACACACATCACCTCTGAAAAAGGCTGATGGCTTGGGTTCAGCTGCAATGTGGACTGTAGACTGAGGAAGCTCAAATCTATATGCTGGCTCTGTATATAGTGTTTTTTTTTTTCAAAGGTAATTATTTAGGATCTGTAGAATGCAATACAGGCTTTCAAGGATGAATCCTTATCAAAGTACTATGCAATATTTCTTCTCCTGCATCTAATCTTTTACTGTATCTAATTTTCTGTTCCTTTATTCCTTAACAAGAAAATGGTTCTTGATCCTCATCTTCATCTACCTTTACAATATTCACCTGAACTGCTTGCCTCCAGGTGCTGGAACCAGCAATTGACATATTCTAAAAATGAGAGGCAAATAGAAAATTTATACTTACCACCACCAGGAATGCAAGAATCCTGGGGGCTCCCCCAGTGTGATGTTTTTTTCCCATCTTATCTGAAATAAAACAATAAAACCAGAGATATATCTATTTGTGATCATTGTGAGTAAGAAGTATTACATAATTCATGTAGATAGCTAAAAAAGAATAGAGACAAAAAACTTCTGTAGCTGTGAAAGGCTTCACTATCATCAGTCTGGATGGTGATATACTTCATAACAATTCTTAATCTTGTTAATACTCAAGATATGCTTTTCTTATTCTAGGAAATCATATGTTATATATTTTTTTTAAATAATATGAATACAATGTTATCAATTGCATAATTTGTATCAATCCACCACTCAGGCAAACATTAAGGTCAAAAATGCATGACAAAAAAAAAAAACCAAGAAAACAAAAAATTAGTTTAAAAGTACCTTTAAAATTATGTGTAAGATTTTACAATCAGCCCTAAGGATTAGAGACCTAGAACTCATGCCACTGGCTCAGCAGGTGGCAGTCTTCCCCCCATAGCCACAGTCAGCCAGTGGTTTCTAATCCCACTCTTAGAGGTAGCGTATCAGATTTACCCCACTCTGCCACCTCAGTGAAAACACAAACCTTGGTTTCCCTTTGCTGGCAACATCCGAGCAGCTATACTGCCTCTGAATTATTTCCCACCTCAGAATCCTGGTCTGTTTAACATTGTTTCCAAAGGAAACACACTTCAGTAACTCTTACCCTGCACACTTTTAGTGTTGATCAGCCAACCCATTAGACAACATAAATCATAGTGACAGTGTTGTGCCTCTCTGGAATACTTCCCAAATGTCGTATCTTGACTATAATCACCCAATCATTTTATTAATGCTATGCTCATTAGTTTGTCCTTAACTACAAAATTAAAACAGTTTGGGCTGTAATAAAGCCTGTGTAACTACTTAAGGAGTTCTGTGGCAAACAACTAGAGGTCCTGCAGAAATCCACGTGACGCTGTACAGAAGAATGTCTCATGTTAAAACTGGGTGGAAACTAGGGCGTTGCATGCACTCCAAATTCTTCCACTTGCAACTACACATGGCATTATTTCCTGCTCCATGTTTTTGCTTTATTTTTTTTTAAAGTTGTTTAAACACAAATCATATTCTGCTTTAGAGACAGAAGTAACGGTAGATAAAAAGAGGATTATTTCAATGAAAAGCTTTAAAAGCCTTAACATGAAACATCTGTGTGTATATATATATATATATATGTACAAGTATATAAAAGCTGACTACAAGAGCTAGATATAGTGCTCACACTGCCAGAAACACTGGCAAAGCTGGCACTTTACAAAAGAAACTAAAACTTTGCTTGTCAACTACAACTTGAATCCCACATCCAGTTCATAAGAAATTTAAACATCTGTTTAGGTTCTTTAAATAGCTTGCAGAAGAATATGTAATTTGTACACCTAAAAATGGCTTTGCACTCCTACAAAGTAACTTAGGATGATTTTGATATAGCATATGAACACAGCTATTCAAAATCGATGTTGATACTTAAGAATTGTTTTTAAAAGGTAACCTTGAGGCACCATCACTTCTGCTGGTAATGTTTGCACTGAACAAACTGCATTGCCACCATCCCTAACAGCAGATGATACATTAAAAGTGTATTTTTAAAAGCTTCTGTTTAATCACTGGCAGATAAAAATATTAATGAAAATGAAAAATATACATAAAAGCCAAGGATATTACAAAGGTTTTACACACTCTTCAATTAAACTCTGAGGCTCTACTGCTACTGACATGCAATGGAAATGGCTTGGAAGGACTTCCTTTAATCACCAGGAACAAACAGTACTTCTGAGAAGTTTCAAAAGCAACATAATGAAGAGACACAACATACAACCAAAACAAAAAATAGTTCCTGAAGTAGAAAAATCACTCAGTTAGCAGTAAAAATTATATCTGCATAGGAAGCCCTCATTATATCTAACCAGCATTCGTGCTCTTCAAAGCAGGGTTTCATGAGGATATTACCCAACTCAGGGGTCTTCTGCTGGTCTTTTTTAACATGTCAGATTTAATCTTGAGGAATTTATTCACAGAAGCTGCTGAAGGTAATGTGAAAGTTTTGGGGTTGTTTGAAGAGGTTTTGCCTTAAATGGGCAGGTGTCAGTCTATCTAATCACAGAGACATCAAAATATTTATAAAGAACTACTAATTTTAGAAAAATGTTCTGTCAGCTGTACAAATTAAGCTCACAGCCAGTGACTGATTAACTGATAAATGCCCAAATTCTTGTTCCAGCCAGGCTAATGGAATTATTCTTCCAACGCTAGGACCTAACTTCAAGGGCAGAAAATATGTGGGACAAAGATCAGCTCCAGTAATGGGGACTCTACTATGCCCCTGAGGAGGCTGTCCCAGTGAATAATGGTTCACACTCAAAAAAAAAACCACCAAAAAAAACCACCACCAACCACACCCAAAAAATTCCTTTATTGTATCAAGATGAAACCCCACCCTGTGCTATTTGTACTCATGGCCCTTTTCTACTCTATCTGGCTCATTATGAAAGGAGAGGCTCTGTTCTGCCATAGTCACCATCTAAACACTGCAACACAGTGATGAGGTTGCCCTTGAGCCTTCTCCCCCACAAAGAAGAAATCTAACTCCTTCAGTCTTCCCTCACAGGGCAGGCTCTCCTCTCCAGCTCTTCGGCTTGTGGATCAGCTCTATGAAATATAAACTAGCCACAAAACATTTTTTTTTTAAATGCTCAGGACAACCATCTCTAAATTATCTAGCTGTGGAGTGGTTTCCATGATATCCAGCTTAAATTTTGCTCTTCATTTTGTTCCATTACCCTTAGTCATGATCAAAGGATCAGCTTTTAACTTTTGTCATTTATACATGTATAGATACCACTGGCTGCTGTATACCTCAGACAGCCTTGTGCTTACTTTCAGTTTTAGAGTGACTGTGAACCATTTAACAAAATCCATGCAAACTGTTCTGGTGGGTGCAGACTGGCAGAGCAGAGAGGACAATGAGCCTGAACAGACACTCTTTTCATGGAGAGACAAAACCTGTAGGAACATCCTCCTGTGCCACTCAGGTGTCTTCCACACCTTAACTACTCTCACAACAAGCTCAACACTATACAGTGGCTGTTTCTTAACAGCTTTGAACAACAAGAACTGAAAAAACGTGGAAAGCTGTCACTTTAATCAGATGAAAAATACCATATAATACTTTTTTGCACTTTTCTCAGACGATTTTCATCCTATGTGCCCATATTCTAACAAAAATAGCTGACTGATGCAGGGTACAGAGTCAGGGTAGAGCTATTAGTGGTTTACAGTCCAGGCCTGAGTGGGTATTGCAATGTTAAGACTTGTGATCAACTACCATTTTTTCTGCTGCTGCTTTTATCCCTTGCCATTTAACTTGTGCATTTTAGTTTATTTTCTCCAAGCTGTATTAATTACAGTTTTCTCAATGTGAATCTGCCCTCCCAAATATTATCTTTTTTCCAGGTTTTCCCATATCAGTAATAGCTGCCTCTAGCTGGTTCCAACATACAACCATTCACAAATACTATCAGCATTCTATTTACCCTTCTGCACTGCTAATGAATGAGGTAAATAAACTCACAGCTTTGTGCAAAATCTTACAGACACCCATACCAATTGCCATGCTTACTGTCTTTTGGCTAATATCAGCCTTAATTTGAAATTATATATTCTCATAATACATTAATTCAGACCCAAGAATTTCTCTGTAACTCAAGACTGAATTAATTTTTAAACTCACGTTTCAAGACAGTGTATTAAATGTTTTCTAGAAATCAAAATGTCTTGCTAGTCATACTTCTGCCAACTCATTTTGCAAACATATCATAAAAACAAAATGAGCAAAATTAATCTTATGCAGTGTATTATTTACAAATGACAGCTGTTTTGGCAAAGCCAAGATTATGTTCTCCATTATTTTCCCTCTTATTTTTCCATTCCTTTACCAAAGGAGAAAACGATTGTTAAAAAAAAAAAAAAAGTTACTATGAACATAAACTGATGTTACCATAATTTTATCCCTTGCTCTTTATCTCTGCTATATGAATTTTCTATTAACATCACAAACCATATTCTGGGTTCTCATCTTCCCCTGTCTCACCTCAAAAATACCATCACAGCAATTTTATCAGCTTTTGGAGAAGTATCCATTGAAGCATCAGATTCTCCTAGTACAACATCTCATTTGTCCTCATTTCTGCTTAGTATTCACCTATTATTATTATTATTATTTTAAATGTTCTCATCATAGAAAGATTTAAAACAATAATAAATCCAAAATATCTCAATAGGTTTGGATGACAAATGTTTTCATATCCCACAGTAAATGTAAAGTGTTAAGGAGACATCATTTGCTTCAGTCTTCAAAAGATGTATACAAAGTCTTTGGAAGACTATGAAAAATAATAGCTATTATTTTAAAAGTTCCATTAGCAATTGAAAA
>VWZI01002539.1:52217-72382 GCA_013396835.1 Psilopogon haemacephalus | reverse complement strand
GAAAATATTTACGAAACATGACCTAAATGGTTGCAGTTGTAATTGATTCCACCAGATGAAAAGAAGTGAAGTGGTCAGAAATATGGTAATAATACACAGAGACATCAGCAGTGCTTAAGAGAATGGTGTATGGCAGTAGGATGTAAAATATATGGCTGCTGTGTATTTCTTAACAGTACATCATTCACAACTGCAAATAACAACAATACATTAGAAGGTCAACCAAAAAAAAAAAAAAGTACCCCAATGCATTCTCTAACATGCACATTTATTACAGAAAACAGATTAATCTTTCCTCAGTGTGGTGGAAAATCCAAACAGTGATAACAAATCACAGCAAAAGTAGTTCTGCAAAGGCATGTTAAATGACATGGAAAACTGGCTTCCCAGGACCAGGAATCTATGCTGATCAACGTGAATACATATTCAAGGTTGTCACTGCTGTTTATTCTAGACCAACATTTTTCCCGTATTTCACTTGTACAGACTGGCCAATTATGTGAGGAAAAAGATGGAGAAACATACCTCTGATAAAAACGTCTGAGCTGATTTCTGTGCTCCTACATGGAGCAGATATTCATATACATACAGTGCTAATCTGAAAAAAAAAAATACAATATTTAGTATCATGCATTTGTTCTTTAGAAACAAAGGATTATCAGAAGTTTCATGTGCCCTCTATTGCCTTTCACAAATCACTATAGAGTGAACATGTCCAATCTTCCACCTATACCAGAATTTCTAAACTAGACATGCAGACTGGTCTGAGCAAAGTTGTTTAAACAGTAGTTAATTACACATTATGAAACCCCCAAATTATTTAATGTCAACAATTTTATGGTATTTGGAGAAGTGCCCATTGAGCTGACAAGTGACCTGCTGCTGTTCTGTATTTGCCCACTCTATTCTGTATTTACTGTAAATATGATATATTTAGCCAGTAACACCAATTTATTTTTTAGAGCTACTTTTTTTTAACATATGGAATATATTAATCTGTTAGGACACTTGAACAATAGTCTATTTATCTGAAGAACAGACAAACTTCTGTCTGCATCAGGAAAAGTAATCACAGCATTCACTCCATAGCATGCAGTACAACCACATCTCTCAAGTGAAGTGCCAACAGATTTTTAGATTCATTCAGACTTGTGCATCTAGGAGCTCCAGTGACAAAAAAAGCTATAAACTACTGTCATGGTTCCCAAAGGAGCTTCCCAAAACGTGCTCTTCAGGACACAGGCATATCTCCAAATAAGGCCAAAGAACTGAAATAAGGATCGCACTGCAGAAAGAGGACTAATTTCCTCAAAAATGACCACCCACAACTTGGGCTAGGAAGTCCTATCACAGAATAATGTAGAATTGCAGAATGCATTGGGCTGGACAGGACCTTCAAAGGCCATCTTTACAGGTCACCCCTGAAGTGATCAGGGACATCTCTCCAACTAGATCAGGTTGCCAGGGCCCCATCAAGTTTGACTTTGAATCATCTCCAGAGATGGAGACTCAACCACATCTCTGGGCAACCTGCTCCAGCATTTCATCACTCTCACAGTAAAGAACTTCTTCCTCCCTGCTCCAGTTTAAAGCCATTGCCACTCATCCTATTACAACAAGCCTTTCGAAACACTGTAACAGCCCAAAAAGAGGGGAGCAGTAACAACCAATTTATACTGGTATATGCTATGTAGGCTACTTTTGGATTAGAATCTGAAGAAGTAACATTTTTCTATTCCTCATCTGACTCTCCAGAGAGGCTGACGTCTGTCTGCATGTTTCAAGTCTTTCACAATGAAATTTCATTTAAAATAATGATTTTATAATACCTAGTAAGTGTTTGTAAAATATTTCAGTCCGTGAATAGAAAAGTCAATCTGTATGTCTTTTAGATTTGCTAGCTGAATTGTTTTTAAGACATAAAATGTATTTGTGTGCACTTTGCAACACGCTGCTATTCTTATTTGAAACATTTTACTATTCATATAAAAAAATACGTGGTTTAACTTAATGAAGTGGAGAGACAGAGAATATCTATTTTCCCATTACTGTTGAAAACTTTATGCCATATTAAGATGCAGTAACTGTCATCATAGCACTGACAAGATAAGTAATTACTGCAGCAATCTATTATGTGTGAAATTTTTAAATCTAGGAGAGGCATTCCATTAAAATTGTTTTTGCAGGTTGTTTATACTTTATGTATGTCCTACACACACTACTTCGATCTCTCTCCAACTTATAAACCAAAAGATGTACTCTTTTCCTCAAATTGAAAAATTAAATTAAATAAACTGATATTCAGACATGTTTTGGTTTAAACTTTGAGAAGGATCATGTCACACTTTTATTTCCAGTATTTTACAAAACAGTCCTTTATCAGTTTGCATTGTGCCGTATCAACAAATGCAGAGCTCACTCTACCAAGCAGAAAACATTTGGTCCTTCTGATGGAAAACAGCACAATCTGGTGCTCATCTGAAAGGCAGCTCCACATTAAGCCATTGTAAGTAGGAAGGAGAGGGAGAGGATCACTTAATTTCTAGTGTTTCACCCCAAAAGCACAACTGTATCCCTCAGGGGAAAGAAAAAAATAAAAGCCCTACCTTGTTGACTTAATTCTGCCCAGTTCAACTATCATTCAATTTTTTTTTTAGGCAATAAATGGTTGCAGAAAAAAACGAGGATGTATGAAAGATGTGGAAGGCAGAAAGGAAGCACTTTCTGTAACATCCAATTGACTCGAATACCCAATGACGCTTTAAAGCATCTATTTGTCTTCTGAGATTCCCTTTTTTGTTCCTATCAAAACACGAAGCCTGCAGTCCAGATAAAAGGATTTGTATGATCATATCCTTTCTACCTCGCCAAGGAAAGCGAGACAGAACAAAACCCTGGAGTTTGTTGTAGGCACACCACCTTCATAAGTCTGCCATCTGTTGAAAGCTTTAGCAAATACTGCACTGTGATACCCAAATTGACAGTGCAATACTTTAATATCAAGACAGATTTGTAAGTTTCATCTCAGGACCCCTGGAGTCTGCAAGTAAAACACAGCACATGCAGCTACCCTCCAGCACAAGTCAACATTGCTACCCTGCGCCCATCTTCTGTGGTCTAAAACATCCAACATACTTCAACACTCTGAAAAAAGCAACCGTAAGACTTTGACTTAAACACACGGAATGTGCTAATTAAGTGCAATTAAAACTATAACAACACCTAAATCCCTTTGGCATGCATTATTACATCTTGGTCTAAACATATTAGCAGTGAAATGAAATGGTGCAACAACTTTGTTTATTAAATGCAGGGAGTAAATGTGACACATTTCAGTAAATAATAAAAATCCTAGATTTCAGGCGTCCAAGTTGATTCCCCTGTGGTAAATCAAGAGCAGGACCTTGCTGGCAAGGGGACTGCCTGGCTCCTGTGACAGGAAAGCTAGGACCACCTCCCATGAACAGATGTGAGACAGAACGCACAATACAAAATACCTGATTGGGTCTTATTAGCTCTAAATCGCTGGTCCATCCCTAGTTATTATGCTGTCAGGAAGTCTTTACAGAAGTTAACAACATTAGAGTTCATTCGGAAATAAATGCATTTACCACAGAGATCAAAAGAAAGATACTAATGCTTTATTGTGTTAGCCGCAGCAAAAGGATCAATGATGCTCTGAGAAAAGACAGCAAAGTAACCCCAAAAAATATGCAACACTGTGTAACAACGAGGACTGCTAGATATGCAAACTAACTACAGCATAAGATCTCCATAACATAAAATCACACTACAGTCCAAATGTGTAAAATTAATTAAAAAATAAACTACTTAGCATCTCAGCAGAGGATTATGAACATAATAGTGTGGTTGTCTTCAACACTACAGGACTTGGTTCTGAAGTGGCATTTAAAAAGACTATTCATACTCTTTAAAATGGTGGGAGAAACCAAGTAAAAGCAGCAAGGAGACATATGCTAAATTTTCACATTTGCATACTTGTTGACATCTCATGAGTAATGTGACGAGAAATATTTCCAATCAATTTGACTATGCTGAAGTAACTGTTACAGACATGCCATAGGTCAGAGTTCTCACTCCCTACCAAGACAAGATCGCATTCATCCATGGCCTGTTCATACAGTCCCTCTACTAATTAAAATATAATAAAAAAGAAGAGTCACTGCCTAGCTCTAACTGGTGTAATGCTCATTTTGATAAGCCGGTGCGTTTTGCCTCAAAACACACTGCTTTAATTGGACAAGGCATTCATCATACATTTGCCAGATACCTCCTGAACTCCAAAAGAGAAGAACCATTTAAGTGGTTCTAGTCAACCACTAGTTATCAGAACATTATCAGGAAATAAACACCAATCACTCCACTGTGCTGTGGGAATGATCTTCTTAAATGTTAAGGTGGGAAAATGCAATTAGCTTAATGAGAACTTACAAGTAAAGCCCTGCAGCAGCATGTCCACTAATGAAAACACTAAGTGGTAAATTCTCCCAATTCCAAGTAGAAAGAGAAAGACAACAGCTGACTCTTCATAAAAGGCAGTGAAAACTCAAAAACATCAGGAATATATTCAGCTCATCTGGCTTTGATAGATAACTCAGCTGCTCTGAGTCACACTCCCTGCACCACCCTGGAAGGCTTTGCCTGTAAGGTACTCAACTGTCCAGTCAGATGAACATATGCTTTACAGAAAAAGGGCATCATTTATTACCACAAAGTCTTTCAGGAAATAATTTGCCCATAAAAAATAAAACAGCACTATCTTTGTCCTGTTCTGTAAGAATATGTGTATCAAGAAAGCTTTTGTCTCTTATCCTGAGACAGAACTTCAGGAATCAAGCTTGGTTTATCACTATTGCTAAGTAGACAAAGAAAAAGAGAATGGACACATTTTCCCAAGAAGCTCAAAGCTGAGCTTGTAAGAGTAAGGAACTGCAATACATTAGCTTCTGTTTTCTCTTGGAAGCTGCCCAGTAAACTTGCCAGAAGCATGCCACCATTATACATAGCTTCATTCAGTTGAGAAAAAGTGCAGTTGTTTCCATTGTTTTATTAGCCACATGTCATAACTAAAAATATATGTATTTTAAATGAGGGTACAGTGGTGTATAACCATCATTCAGAAAGTTTAAAAAACCAATGTAGTGAAGCAAGAGCCTACAGTTCCTCAGCTTTGGCAGCACATCAAAGCACAGTCTGGGAACTGTACCTGCCTTCTGCAGCACCACTAGTCAACTTACAACTGTGATAAGCAACTGCTGTCTCCTCCCCACTGTATCTACCATGGTTAACAGCACACCACAGAAATGTCCTTAGATGCTACCTCCTCCTCCTCCTCTGCCAGCAACAGACATTATGCTGTTCACATCTGATGCTGGATGTTAAAAAAAAAACAAAGTGTCTATAAATGAGAATGTTCCAGATCTGCTCAACACCAAGATACATCTAGCATTTTTGGTTTGTTAAGACTGAAGCTTTATTTAAACTATTTGCATATGCTAAGTTCTGCATATGATGCACCATTCATTTCCTTTTTAAACAGTAATTAAAAAACACAATGAAAACTAGGAAATTAATACTCATATATCATTTTTAGTTTGCGTGAAAAAGAGCAAGGCTGCTGAGCAACATTTAAAAGCGGCTCCACAGAAAAGAACAAAAATGTTCCTCTCTCTGTTTCAGGGGACTTGCAGTACTCCAGATCACTTTTCTGACTCATACAAGAAAAGCAGCCCTTTTTTGTTTGTTTGTTCCCAAAAAGTTATGTTCACTTCATTTCAAATGGACAGACTCTTAGGAATCTCATCCATTTAATATCCAAAATACAAACCTCATTCTCTGAAATAAGAGCAAGTTGCACTGAATCCACATTTTAGATATAATACAACAGCTAAAAATACCTCAAATTTGGGGTTTCTTGACAAGATTTTCTTGAATTCATCAATCCAGTACCTTTAAAAAGGTCTTGATGGTGAGCTGGTTTTATTACATTTCAACTAACAGCAAACAGAAAGTTTCATGTTTTTAACAGACATGTACACCAAATCACTCGTTCTCCCCTATTTGACCCTAGTGTCAGTCCTTTTCCCCTCCTTCTCTCTCTTCCCATGTATTTATAACTAATACAATTATTCCTTATATGTTTTTCATATATATGTATATATGTGTGTGTGCTGGGTGTATATTTACACATACATACAATCTTTTCCTATACATCTCATTTGACATTGAGATGATTTAATCTGTTGCCAATTATCAACAATAAGAAGCCAACACAGGCCATGCTGGATGCATAGAGCTTTTCTGCACAACATTAAATCCCACAGCATCACTAGTGTACAGATCTGCTCAGCTTCCCTGCACAGTGGGAAGATAAGTTAGGAAGCAGCATCAGAATTGAGCTACACCAAAGAATTTACCCTTTTTTCATTTGCTTAGGCAGATACATTAAGAATGACCTCAACATCACAGTGATTTACCTGCACACATACCCCTAGTAGATCACCTCTCCTGAGCATGCTACCTCACCTACACACAATTAACATTTTGGTTTGTTTAGCTTGAAGCCAGCAAGACTGCTCTCTTCAGCATCTCTAATCATGCAAGTCTACTGGATTTTTTTTCCCAGCTCAAAACATGACCTATCTTAATGTTACTGCTTTGTATCAACGTGATCACTTTTCATAGAAACACCTGGGCATTAAATGAAACCCAAACACTCGTCTTGAGGAAGCAGTATGTCCCAAAGGTGATCACAGGATCACTGGATGTCAGGGGTTGGAAGGGACCCGAAGAGGTCAAGTCTAATCCCCCTGCCAGAGCAAGACCATACAAACTAGCTCAGGTCACAGAGGAATGCATCCAGATGGGCCTTAAAAGTCTCCAGAGAAGGAGATTCCACAGCCTCTCTGGAGCGCCTGTTCCAGTGGTCTGTGACCCTTACAATAAAGAAGTTCTTCCTCATTTTGAGGTTGAACTTCCTGTACTGTAGTTTATATCCATTGCTTCTTGTCCTGAGGAGACACTCAATGTTTTTTTGGCCATGTGCACACTTTTCTGAGAGCTCCTATCAAAGCTTCTCTAACACAGGCAGCATACAAGTGTATGTATTCAATATTGTTCATACCCATTTATCTCCTCTTCTCTGCAGACAGCAGAAAGCACGCTCTTTGTATGTATCTTATACCCAGTGTTATCCTGAATAGTGCCCTTAGTGCCTTATATTATGCTGATGGTACTTTCCAAATGAGCTGACCCTTCCCCTTTATTCCAATTTTACATAGGGGAAAGCCTTCTCCTGCCATGACTTTGGGCAGGTAAACTCACCTCTAATTTCTCTTCTTACTATTAAGTCTGGTCACAATCCCCGTGATTATATATACTGCTTTAAGTGATAAAAACAGTTGTAACCTAGTAAGTGTCCTATTTTGCTAACAGTATTAGAACTAATGGCAGCATTTTTTTCCCTTTTACCCACGCACCTAAAACCCACAAATCCTTTTTGCATCCTATTTTCACATGTTTTTACTACTTCAATTTCCTGTAGCCTTCAAGCATTAGCATAACCGCTTCCAATAACACTTTAACTTGTGCACCAGCTTATAACTAAACAATGGATAGGCATCAGGCATCCACTGATGTTTTGAAAAAGATCAGAGATACATGCTGTGGCAGTGTCTGCATTCTCTCCTAGAAGCACTTAATTGCATGGGCTTACATATTCTCATCTGCTACGGATGTCTTGGTTTGTGTTAACACTGCACAGTGTTACCTACTTTCATCCTACTCTGGTTGAATTTCATACTGAGTTTCGTCTTGGATCTCAGCTTGTAGAAATTACTACAAAGTACTGCCAAATTAAAACATTCTTCTGTAGACTCCATCTTGAATAAGGCAATCTCCACTGATTTCCTAACACTTCTTCACAATCTAGATCTTCTTGATGATCTCAGATTTCAAATTAAAATATTTGGTCTTTTTTCACCTGTATTTTGCATAGATACTCCTCAAGAAATTTTCCAGTAGAAATTCACAGCCTTCCAAGTTTATGGTTATGAAAGAAGTAAGAAATATGCACCTGAAAATTTGTCTCTATTTTTCCAGTTATGTTTGCTCATGTAATAAAGTAATATACCCTCCAGAAAAGTTCTTCTCGACAACTACAGTTGGAGTATTTTTGTCAAAATATTCCTATGTGAAAGTTACTCAACATCTCTACCTCTTTTGCTTTTGCAAATAAGAGTGAAACATGATGGAATTAATTGATTCTGTATTCTCAGGTTATGGAGCTCCAGTTTGCTCAGGTGCCACTTTCCTCTGCTGAACAGATTGTGTATCTCTATAGCCTTCTCTCCCACATGCTTACCCTGACCTATTGTCTCCAGCCTAGAAAGCTAAACCATTTACATGCACCGTTCCTGAAGTCACATTACGGACAGCGGTTTGCTCTCTACACAGTTTGAAAGGCTGCATCACTTTCCTTCTTCCCTGCACTGGAGACCAGGAAGTAGAGGCTCCCTCTCCAACGCAGATGAAAATATGCTGATGAAAAACCTTTTGTTGGCAGGGATGAGTTTGCTGTAGCAAAGGAAGCAAGACAAGCTCTTTGGGTGCTCTATTAACTTGCAGAGACCACTGACAGTAAAATGCTTTTATCATGAATTCTCAGTGCTGTCTAACACAAAGCCCATCTGAGAAGCCTTTGCCCTTCCTGCTTCTGATGAAGGGCAAGCCATTTACACCAAACACCCAATTCCTTCCCAGAAAACGAGGCTGAGTTCATCCAAGCACTCACAGACACTGCGGACCAAAAGCATCCTCTTTACTCTCATTTCTCCTCCCCCTCCCAGCTTAGGGATTAGAAAAGCATCCCAAACGAAAGAAGTGAACAGTTTACTGGTTTATGTATGAGCTCGATCAGCCTACTATGGTCCAGAGAAGGCACACAGGAGCAGTAAGAAGCAGGATTGCTCGTTTTGGCAGGCCCAGACTGCTAACACAGCTATGCCTGCACTGTCAATTCCTCCTGATGGCTAGGATCTCAAATTTGGCATTTTATGAAAATATATGTATTTTTAAGATAATCTCTAAGCAGTTTCTTGGGTTTAAACCTTACAAACTACTTGATTGACCATAACTCTCCTGCTGCTTTCAATGGGATAGCAACAGTAATTTGCTGTAGTTAACAAGTTCTATGTGATTCATCCTGCACTGGCAGTAAGCAGAGCTTAGTATCATGGACCTATCATAGGAGAGTTAACAGTGTAGGGAGCAAAGCACACAGTTCTTAGCAAACTTTAAAGCTATGTAAGTGCCACAGCATTAAGAGGAGGTGGTATCTAGCTGAGCAGCTGATACATTACTTTTTTTTTGGACACTTTCACCTATGACAGAGGGTTGCTTTAAAATCCTGTATAGGCAAAAAACAAGGCTGACACCGATCCATGACACTACAAACATCAGGTTTCACTACTCATGATTTGCCACTTGCCAATCACTGTACTCAGAAGTTAAATTTGCAAAATTTCCCAGTGACTGGGAAGTTTTAAAATCATGTAAGAAATAATACATTCGTATTTATGCAGAAAATCACTAACTAGCTTCTAACCAATGCCTTGGTAGAGCACACAGGCAGCTGAGAACACTGCTGCTGTACAACCAGTGTTTCAGCACTGTTTGCCCACAGCAGAAACAGATGACACTTTCTCAAGCTATAGTGGTGTGAGAGGCTACCATCTTCAAGACTTGATGGTGGTATTCTAGATAGAAGAGTCTGTGTACTCAGAGGTTGATAGGATCTAGGTATCTAGGCATTCTAGATAGAAGAGTCTGTGTACTCAGAGGTTGATAGGATGCTCTAAAGAGCTGAGTTCCAGGTTTCTGTTATGGCCTGATAGGCCAAAATAGGCTTATACATGTCCTGGTCTGCCCAGACAGGTTTCTCTGCTCTCCCTTGTTATGGGGAGAAGCAACTGCGGGAAAGAGGACAATGAACCTGGAGCCATTGAGTCTAAGGACCCTGGCTTGCCCAGAATTGTTTTGCTCCTGTTTACATCCTGTGATAAGCTCTTGGCTTGTGCCTGCTGCCTTGTGCCTGCTGCCTTGTGCAAGGCCTATGTTTTCCCCAAATTTGGGTAAAGCAAACCTATGGCTTCACCTAATAGGGTCAAGCTTGGGTAACTGCCATTCTGATTGGCTATTCTGTTAGTCTCAGGCCGCATTGATAAGAAGAGATGAGCAGGTAACACAAGGAGCTCTGCCATTGTATTGGTGCTTGCTTGCCTGCTGTTGCCTGCTGCCATTGCCTTCTACAGCATTATGCTTTGCTAAGATACAAGTTAGCTCTGCTGAATAACAAGTCCTGTGTTCTGGGTGAGTTTGTTTGCCTGGAAACTGCCTGCCTCGAGTTTACCAGAAACTAGCTTTAAACCCCTTCACACGAGAGGTCTGCATAGCCAGTGTGACATCCGTGCTGAGACTGCACATGGCAATACATTCTGCCTACTCCTGCCAAGATGGTAAGTCCTGGGGAGTTCCAGAGAAATCAGGACCAGGTCAGAGATCATCTGCCCCCTTTCCCCAGCAGCCTGTGAAGCCTGGGAAGAATCAGAAGTCTCAGCAGCCAACAAGAAAATTGACGGAATTCCATGAAAGTGTCTGGGTACTGTCTGAAGCTGTGCTAGCACCACAAGTTGGGAGATAATATTTTGTGAGTAAATACTTAAAGCCTTTTGTAAGCTACCAATTGCCTTCTGCCATAAACAGAAAGGAGCTTCCTTGAGTCCATCTAGTGGGCAATCGGTATATTAACCTCAAGAATCTTCTTTTCCAGCTCAATTAATGTTTATATATTGCTAGTTGTTTGTTCTAGATCCAGTTATGCATTTGTATGTTTCCATGACCGTTGCAAGAGAACCTGATTATTATTAAAATTAGTGGTCAGGGTGGCGAGAGTTTGGAATACTGAAAATTAATAAAGAACATTAATTTTGGGAAAATCCTATCTTGCTATTAATTACCCCTCTTTTACAGTTTCAGAAGCTGGCAGGTTGCCATAGGAATATGTCAGGAGATACATCAGCATACCCACAGGCAGATGGGGCAGCCAACTAGTAACAGACACAAATCCAGTCATCTGCTCAGAAGCCATCAAGATGATCCTGCCCAGCCTTTCAGCACACACCTGTGGCAACCCCTGAGTAAGACAAAGCTGAAAGATTTGGGTTCAGAGAACAGCATGCAGTTGTGGCAGTTTCTAGCACATACAGATCTCCTCCTGTAAAAGGCTCACAGTTCTGGGGAGAAAGACCGGCAAGTTTAGCAGCTGCATCTCAGATTTAGCAGCAAAATGTTTTCTGAATTTCACTTCAAGGCTCTTGCTGTATGTATATAGTCAAAGACTGGCTCACAGATTATCTCAAAGGCAAGCTGAAATAACACACGTTATCACAAAAGAATAACACAGTAGACTTCCAGGAGCCACAATCAATCATGAAATGGAGCATTAGTCTCAAGAGGTAAGGAGATAAAACAAGGATGAGGAGACAAGCAATAATAAGTCACCTCAAGAATCTTACAGGAATCATATGGGATGAGAGAACTGAGGATGAATTTCCCTGAGTATCAATCTAGAGAGTGAGAGTGGAAAGTAATTTCTATTAATATTAGGAAATGACACCATTTTCTTCTGGAGAAAGGAGGCTCTGAAAGCATCTGAGTAAAGCAAACAGATCTCAGAAGTCAAACAGATTCAGGGAACTTGTGGAAACAATTTCAAAAGAAAAATACCCTGGAAAAAAATTTTGCAAGAAAAAGCATCAGGTGATTCAGGCTGAGTGATATTTCTCAGTGAGAAATACCAATGGAAGACAGACAGGAAGTAATAACAACAGATTATTCTGGCTGTATCAAAAGTTCCTCACTGATCCAAGAAGAAGGTGCAACAAAAAAAAAAAATCCCAACAAAACAACAACAAAAAAAAGGCACATAGCAGTTTTAAGGTACAACACAACAAGGACCTCAAGAAGAACACCTACACCACCACATAACTGGAGCTCCACTATTCACGGAATCACACAGAATCACTGAGTGCCAGGGGCTGGAAAGGAGCTCTGAAGATCATCTAGTCAAATCCCTCTGTTAGAGTAGAATCAACTAGATTCAATGCAAAAATTGTGCAAACCAAAGAGAAGACAGGGGAAGTCTGAAGTCTCAGTGTATGTAACATGGCTCTGTTCCTTAAGTCACAGGAATTCTACAACAAAAAAATTCTTCTCTGATGTAAGAACCAATGGCTCTATAAACAGAGCAGATCTTGACCAGCATAAATCATCCTGGCCTGCCCAGACAGGCATCCAGCAGTAGCCCTGGCTGCATGTCACAATGCCCAACACGTGGCAGCTGTGAAGTCTCTTTTGGTGCAGCATCAAAAACGGTTGTGACCAACCTGCTGGTACCAGAAGGTGTCCATTTGGATGTCAGCAATATGCTCATTACTTCTCTAATGCCATTGCTCTGGAAAAGCCAGAGATTCAGGTATGAGAGGGAACAAAAGGACAAAGCCATGCCCCTCCTTCCCCAGCTTTCCTGTATTTATTTAGGGGGGCAGGTCATTGCCTTTGAATGCCTTTGAATTCCAGAGCTGCAGATTACACAACATCAACTCTGACATGAACTCTTATGCAGTTCCTTCATTCCTTCTGAGTCAGTTTCTCTGCAGAGGTCAGGAATACTGTTTGCCTGCTTAAGAGTGCACTAAACGGTGCAGGCTCAGGCAGTATCAGACAGCTGAGGCCACCTGAAACAAAAAAAAACCTATTTTCAAGGGTGTGCTACTTGTTTTACCTTTCTAAATTCTGTGGCCCAGCTGATGACAACTAAGTATCTGCCTAAACCACAACTTTCTTACTAAAACACGCAGCTGTGACACTGGTCCCTGGGAATATTCACCCACTGGCTTTGAGACTGCTACTTGTGCTGGGTGAGAAGGTCTGCATAAAAGAGTGGGTTGAAAGAACTCAAGGTTATTCTTCTAAAAAATGGACATGCAACAACAGAAACTTTCCCAGTCAAAAGGGAAAGAAAACCTGGTTTATTTACGCACAGGTGTAAGTATTGTACAAGTTCTCAGCACATATGAACTGATCATGCAACACTTCATGCACAGTACTTCTCCTTAAATCACTTCAATTTCCACCTACAGGACAACTGCATGTAACCTGATATTATCAGGCCTACCAACTGCCATATGGCTGCCAACCCTATTGCACCTGTCTGCACACATCTGGCTAACCTACTAGAAGGCTCTAAGCATTTGCCTGCTATTCTTCCCCTTGGCTGACACAGACATGCTGAGCAGACAGTTGGAGGTATTCTCTTGCTGCTCCCCAAACTGGATCATGGCCAAGAAAGATTAGACAAGACCCCCAGCTTACTCAACATTTCCACTCCCCCACAACTCCAGATAAGCTCAAGCACCCAGCCACAAGCTACAGTCTACACATGGCAAGTCTGCTGAGCTGCAAGTCCTCTCTCATGCTGTCCAGGGGATAGACTACTAACCAAATATATGTACAGGACAACTTTACAAATAATTTCTCTTCTGAAAAAAAATTCTCTTCTGAATTTTTTTTTCTGAAACACTAGTTATTTTTAAAAAGCAAAATTTTTTACAGTGACAGTATTTCCCAAACAATTCCATCAGCAGAAGGAAGATATAAAGTGGCTCCACATAAAAACAAAACAAATTACTGACCAAAACAGCCCACACCCCAGCAATAAAATCTTGCAGTTGTGAAGCAAAACTTAACCGACGTTTAACTAGTAGTATAGAAAATCTTTATGCTAACTATCCAAATTGCTTCTACTTGCTGGTCTTTGAAAGGAAGAAGCCCGATAACAGACAAAAGGAATGACAATCATTTGATTCCATATTTATGGCTGATGTTTGGTGAACAAATTGATATGACACTGCATTTCCTCATAACTAAAATGGGGAAAACAAGCAAATCACTCTTGTACAATTTCTGACTAAGCATTCCATATTTCTAAATCCAGATTTAAAGGACACAAGCATCAAAAATTCTGTAATTCTACTATGTGCAGAATACTGTTCAGACTGGATGTTTTGCTCAATTACATACACAATTCAGAAAACATTATCCTACATTTAGCTTACACTGGAAAACAGAAAAAAAAATTTCTCTGTTTTGTAAGCAAATACTAGAAGAATACTATAATCTGTACTGGATTCTCATTTTAACTTCATTGATATTTCCTGAACAGGAAATCATCCAGGATGATTAAGAGAGTGGAATATCTTACTTATGAAGGAAGGCTGGGGAGCTGGGGTTCTTCGGAGAGGAGGAGACTGAGGGGTGACTTCATTGTTTATAAATATGTAAAGGGTGAGTGCCAAGAGGATGAAGCCAGGCTCTGCTCGGTGATGCCCAATGACAGGACAAGGGGCAACGGGTGGAAGTTGAGGCATAGCAAGTTCACTATAAACGTGAGGAAAAGTTTCTTCACTGTGAGGGTGTCAGAACACTGGAACAGGCTGCCCAGGGGGATTGTGGTGTCTCCCTCTCTAGAGATACTCAAGACCTGCCTGGATGTGATGCCGTGTGATTTGCTAGAGGTGGTTGTGCTCTGGCAGGGGAGTTGGACTACATGATCTTTCATGGACCCTTCCAGGACCTGACATTCTGTGTTTCTGTGAAATACAAGTAAATGTTGTTATCTAAGTGAAACTGTGAGTAGATGCCTACCATATACTGACACTGTTTAAGTTAGGGTTAACTATACTGCACTGATCATCTAAGAAGGACCATTGATCAAGGGCTTTATGGTGTAAAGCTGGCTACTTTGAATAAACAATGCATGCCTCTCTGGGGACTATACCCTTGAAGACAAGCCCCAGAGATTGATGATGGCCGGCTTGCGCTGGAAATTTCCATCAAACAAAAGGCTGTAAGAAGACACCAAGGACATCAAGACCAAAAGAAACAAGAACTTGGTGCCAACGAAAGAAACTTTTAACAGCAAACCGTGAAGAGGTAAAATTGTTGCAACATATGTTCCTAGTGAGTGAACTTTACTCATTAAACTATCATAATACTAAAACACACACACCCTTGAGCTGAGAAACCCCTTGCTTACAAGACCACCCCTCAAAGAGCATGCACAATTAATTTTTAAATTCAAATTTTAAAGCGTATTAGTTTTGCTTCAGTTGAAGGCAAAGAACCTGCAAACCTATCAACAAGAAGTATAGATGGAGTACGTTAACCAGACTTGTATAAATATATGAAACTTTGTAATCAGGTTGACCTAGCCTTGTGGAGTGCCACCTAGTTTCAGGATTTGTGCAAAGCTGAGACAAAAGAAAATGCCTCCTCTGTGTGTCTTTTGAAAGTTGCACATTAGCTAAAGGACTTTTGGGGTAACAATGTTGTATCGCCAAGCTGCAATTCCCAATAGCACAACAGCGTCAAATGGGAGACTTCAACAGAGTCAAATGACTTCTTTGAAGCCAAACAATTTAAGCTTCCAGAAGTTGGCATCAAGGCTTATGCTTTAGTAAGCTGATGCACCTCAACACTGCACACCTATTAATATACCTGGGTCCATACCTAACCCCAGCTATGGCCACACAACTGAAATTACCAATATTCTTGGGGATTACCATCAGCAGCATAGCAAGGAAGCACTTAGAACTACCAGCTGATGCCCCACAGGAAAAAGATGGCACAGGTGTCTTGACCGACTCAAAGGCTTACAATTTTAAAATACTGGTGAGGCTCATGCATGAACTTTAATCATCCAGGTACAGTTTTGCTGAAGGAGAATTTCAGAAAACTTTTTCCAAAGTATGATCAGGGATAAAGCATTTTACCTGAACACCTCCTATAATAATAATGGAGGTGGGAAGGGGGGAGAGAGAGAATAACTAACTTCCAAAATGTACTCCAAAATGTTTTACTGAATATAAATACTCCTTTGTTTATTGTTCAAGTTCAACCTACTGCCACTTTCATACTTCTATTCAGTGACATTTTAAAGAATCCTGATCAAACTGCTTCAGAACATAGAAAATTGATTGAAAATACTTACACAACTTCAGCTTGCTTTAATTTTTCTGTTAAATATTAATTTCAAAATTCAGCAAATATTTGTGTTTAAGAGAATGTTTACACACTATTTGAAACTGACCTATTTATATTGTGTTAAATACATCTGCTCTCAAGCCACAAAGCTACATGCACACACAGACTGCTACTATTCCATGCTTCATTTATTACCTTTATCATCCTTTCTTCATTTTCCGTTTCCAGGGAAAAAAAAATTAATCTTGACTCACTCTTTAAGACCAAATTCCAGTGTTAAAAGCAGCAGTCTGCTCAGCATAGGAGAGTTAGAAACAGCAGAAAGCATGAGATCTGCCTTGCTGAATCCTATCCTAAACAAGACGCCTACCTGCAGATGCAAGGAAAAGGAGACTTTTTTTTTTTTTAATGACTGTGTCTTCTCCAGTCTTGTAATATTAGTGTGGGAAAGGTGAAGAGGAGAGAAGCTTTAAGACTGCTCCAAAGATATTGTACAAGTTGCTTCAAGTACCAGCTGATGAAAATAAGCTAGTGAGATTGTTTCACCTGTTCTACCAAACTAACTTTTTTTTTTTTTTTGCCAGCTTACATAAATAAATCAATTTATGCTTCCCTGTTTCATATTCTATACATGGAAAGAAAGGCTTAAGACATCAGAATTTTTCAGACTTGACCACTTCAACCATGAAACTGTGATTTTATGTTACATTAAACTTTTAGATAATAAAGATCATGTATCAAAATATAATCTTTCAGCATGCATGTACTTTTTTTCCAAATAAATGTTTATTCCAAGTTGCTGAATAACTGTGAAAACTAAGAGTGAAGAAAATAGTATTACATTTGTAATGAATAGCATTAACGTGAACAGAAAGGTAACAACACTTGTGATTCATTTCTGTATTAACTGTTACTCTGAAATGGAGTAAAAACAAAAAAATCAGTTCTCACTAAAAACAGTTTAAATCCACGGGCTTACAAATCACTACTTTTTTGTGGGTAAATGATAGCCGAATGATGGTTGCAAAACAGGTTGGTTGCAAGAATCTTCATTGTTTGGATGAGAAATTACCACAAGTCACACTATAGTGTGGATAACAATAAAACCGCCACTTTACCCGCATTAAATTTCAGTGACATTCAGCAACCCATGGAAGGAACCAACCTCTGTATCAAGCAATCTCCCCTCCACCTGGCACACAATAATAGTCCACTTTATTTTTGGTTTGTTATCCTGGGCCCTGTAAAAAACACAAATTCTTGAGGCTGGACACCACAGATCATGTGCAAAGATGTTCACTGTGAAAAATCTCTGACCAGTTTGTCTCTCAAATACTTGAGTTAGCTGTATGCCCTCTCAGTTTGCTTCCAGTGGTGTAACACACAATTCAGCAAAACAGAAAGCACTGGAAAAGGTTTATGTGTAGAGGCTGGAAAGCATCCATCTTTGGAGGTTTTCAAGACAAACTAAATAAAGCCGTGGATGACCTGATCTGCTGTTCATGACAGACAGACACACTTTGAAGGAAAATGTCTAGCTACATGACCTCCAAGGCCCCCCCTCTAACCAACATTTAAATTAATCTATAAAGTGTTTCCCAAAAATGCATTTGCACCATCTTCCCTCTTATACCACCAAGTATAGTATCCTGTTCCTCCACATGAAAGCAAACCATTCCAAGTTGAGTCCTACCTTCCACTGTACATGAAATCTCTCTACAGACCCATTTCAACAAAAAAGTAGTGAACTTAAGAGAGAAGACAACAGTGGGACTATATCAAAGAGGCTTCCATTGAAGAGCTGCTGGAAACCTCATCCCAAACTTAGCCTGGAAGACTTTTCCAAAAGACTAATTGCTGAATATCCTTCAAACTTGCCTTAGTTTAGGGAAAACAGAGTAACCAGAGAAAAAGACAGACTACATCCCAAACAAATGAAACAACCAGTTACCGTTAAAAAGGAAAAAAAAGCTGGAAAGAGGCACCATAAAAGCCACATCTCCCCAGTCCAAAAGAAAAAACTTCTTGATATCTCTGTCGTATTAACTTAGAAAGATGTGAAATATATCTGCATATGTTTCCCTCCTTGTAAGAAACAGAAAAATGAGAAATACACCTCAAAAGAAATAGAACATACATATATAAATTTGCATTAAATGTGAGATTTGTATTTGCATCAGTACCTAGTTGCTTTACAAACCAAAAACAAATAAAACAATCCTGCCTTTCTTAGGAATACCATTCTGTAGTCTCTGTCTGACTCAAAATGAGATTTGACTTTAAATCTTGTACTCAAGTTATAATACCACACTTTACCTTCCAGATTTCTGATGCTCAGCTTGCGCCTATGCCTACTTCGAAAACATATTAATTAGGGTTTTTTAATTCATTTCCTTTCATTAGTATGTTACAAGAAGACAGCTTGTCAGCACAGCACCAGGCATTCACAGCTCTGGATTTCTCTGTCACCTCAAAAAGCAAACTATGCTTCATTCCTTCCTCAACAGAATTTTTTTAGAGGGTTGGAATCAGGTCCTGGGATCATACTTAGTATTAAATATGAAGCATTTATAAATATGTATTGTGTAAATTAAATGTTTAATACACATTTTAACAAAGGGTCATGTTATGGATTTTAGCACAGCAGTTAGACAAAACACTGTCTTTAACACCTTGTACTGGTGTGCTTACTCTCATATATAATAGACTCTTCATGCTTGTAACCTATTTAATAACAGACATTAATTATGTATTAGCTCTCTATAAACAATTTATAAGTGTACCCTTACTATAAAGCATGACTAGACTGGCCTTTACTTGCACAACAAGAGTCTGCAGTATTTTAACTACTGCATTAAGAAGTAAACCCTACTTACAAAGAACTTAACAGCAATAATAAACATTTTGTGACAAACAGTTCAATCAAACACCATGGCCTATCATTCATCTTAGAATCTCAGAATTGGGGTGGATTTCCCCAAAATTTATATGAAATGGTTACAGAGCCAATGTAAGTGAAAGTGTCTAGGTACAATCAAAAAAAGCATGCAAATATTGCATAAACCTAGTTTTTCACCTTAGACTACTCAGTTTGTGAGCACAGGAGGTGCTATCCAGGCAGGCTGCATTGGTATCCCATCACCAATGAACAAAAGGCAAAATTTAATACCAAATTCCTGGCAGCAGCTTGTCCATATGCTAAATTCTTCTGAAAATCCCACTCTTTAGCTCTGTGATCTGCATGTGCTATTTCAGGTAGGCAGCTAAGATGCCAGGTTGGTACCCATATGTTATTTATAAAACTCACATACATCTTCATTGCCCCAACACTGGACTATGACCAGCTTTTGTTTTCCTCCACACTGTTAAGACATCTTTTCTGCTTCTCTGAGTAACCTGCAGTTGACAGAAATAATCTCCAGAGCCAGAAACTCAGCACCAGGGTGCTTCATAAGGTAGCACAACCATAAGCCTGCACAACCACTCTCCTTCCCACAGATAGGTTGGAGAATCTTAGTAGTACTTCTTAACAAGATCATCTCAACTGAGGCTGTCTAGGATCTCTTGCTTGCTCAATAAAGAGTGAAAAATTTAGGAAAATTCTGTATTTTGCCACTGCAGGTTTTAAACACAGACTTTGGAAATAATACGGTACATTAACCAAGTGTCAATCTTCATCTTCAGAGTAGCTGTCATTTTCTATATATTTTTAGTATCAAAATCAGTTATTAGTTTTAGTATGTATAAGGCACTCTGTGACTCTTCCTCACACAGCTCTGACTTGCCTTTACTATAAATATTACTCTTCTCACATGAGAATTGCATTAAATTTAAAGCAAATACTTACAGCATAACAAAATACAAGAAAAGTTCATCAAAGTCAAGACACAAAGAACATTCTCTCAAGTTTTCAAGTCTTCTGTTTGCACCTCTCTTTCCTGGGCATTTTCTCCAACTCATTGAGTAATCAAACACAGTTTGACAACAGTACTTCAACTTGTGGGTGTCTGGATTTTGGATTTTTCGTTGGTTGGGGATTTTTT
>VWZI01002539.1:36698-52199 GCA_013396835.1 Psilopogon haemacephalus | reverse complement strand
TTGGGTTTTTTTTTTTTTTTTTTTAGTGTGTGTGGTCGGTTGGCTGGGTGAGTTTTTTTTACAGAAATTTCCTTATAGAAGACATCCTTTCTGAAAAACAAAAAAAAAACCCTGTGACCTAGATGAATTGGTGGAACATGAGACTCAAGTATCAGTGGTACTAGATGTGTCACTTGTGTTGCTCATCTTTGAGAGTGATTCTTTCAGAGAACATTCAACTACTATAAGTAAGAACACATTAAAAAAAAAAAAAAAGGCAATCCAGATATAAGGAAGAACACTGCATGGTCTCTTAACTCCTTGTTTTCAGCAGTCTGGATTAATTCAGAAAAGACACACTGCACCAGGAAAACATAAAATTAAAAAAAAAACAAACCCAAAGGCTCACTGTGTAAAATTAATTCGTGTTGTTCAAAATTACTCATCTATTTTAAGTCAATGAGAAAATATAAATTACAGTCAAGGCTGCTCTTTGTACATGTATAAATGTCTTGCAGAATAAAATGTCATTTTCAGATCTGTGTTATGCCTTCCTATGTGCCATCTCACTCAACACAAAAGCACAAACAGAAAAAAGAAAGTTCTTGCCCATATGAAGTTCACAGGCAAGCTGATAAAGGAACAACTCCATAATTTGAATCCAACATAAAAGAAATTTAAAGTTCATAAATGAAGAGAGACTAATCAATACCTTCTAAGATATGTGAGGAAAAAGGAAAGTATGGTAGATAATACTCATGTACATTCAGGTGAAAGAAAACATAAGTAAAGCAGAGAGGCTGTGAAATAACTACAGGAGAACACATAACACATTTGAGATCCTTGGACTGAGACAGCCTAAACTGGCTGGAGGCACCAGACGGGAGTTTGTAGAAGAGATACACTGGTTACAGCAGGGAAAGAACACAGAATAGTGAGGGGTACAAGAGGGTACAAAGAACATTAACATCTACCAACATCTTCTGGTCTTCCTCTTGCAAAGGCAAATTACACGCTAATACAGCAGACTTCGGTATGCAGAACCCACTGGTATAGCCACAGATGATCATACTTGTACTCTATTACATGGTCAATAAGCAAATTCCACATGGAATTTGGAGTCACTATAAAGTTCTTTAGTACCCTTCAGTTGAATACAACTTTCCAGCACTCATTTATGCAGCTATCCAGTTCTTTGAAGCTCAGTCCCGGGAGGTGTGCCACTGACTAGCTTTGAAGATGTCCTTAAACTACAAAAGAATAATCATGTGAAAGATGCATGTGTCAGAGTAGCCGAACAAGCAAGCTCCAGATAAAGATCTGTCAAGTCCAGTGTGAAACTCTAGATAACTTCGGCAAGATCAGCATAGTTAAAAGCTGCTCATTATTTTGTAATGTTTCCTTCACAATGCTTTTGACCTAAATACTGCCCATGCCTTTTCAGAAAATGGCTAGTCAATGGATGCTTATTGCTTGCTCTCTCCAAGACAGGTCAAGCCTTGCTGTGATAATCACACTACAAGATAAAGGGACTGCAACTTAAACTCCAAGGATTAAGCTGTCTTGGCACCTCTGAAAAAAACGACAGAGGCCCAAAACCTAAAATGAGATGCCCTTGAAAACAGCATAGGGGACAACAAGAGATAGGTAAGCCTGTAATTGCATCAATCATGAAACTGCAACAGATGGAGAGATGCACTGAGAAACATGTTAATCTCTGCAGTGTTTTCTGTCAGACTAGGAAGTCTCTCTTCATCCCTACAAAAAATGCAGAAATGGAAGAAAAATGGAGTAGTTGGGAGATATACAAGTCTTGCTAGGATGTGACTCCATGGAGCCTAGCTTTATAAAATACTTCTAAGGAGAGCCCTACTCATTCCCTGTATTTTTCTGAAGAAGACAGAAGACAGAAAGGTAACTACTAACAAAACAGGTGTTTTTCCAATGCGGCTTGTGTCGTTTGCCATTACACTGGTTTTAAGCTCCATGAGAATATAGGGGCTTTAATGGTGAGTAAAGTCTGCCTGCGTCTTTCACTTCCAAGTGTTTACCTTCTACTAGGCCCTTACCAAGACCTCCTTACAATCACACAAATAGTTTTTGCTAGCCAGATCTGTTATGGCCAGCCAAGGGAAAAAAATAATCTCCTCACGAAGCCTATACCACACAACCCCCATCTCCATGCACACACAGTGAAGACTCTGCTGGTGGCTCAGAGAGATAATCCTGTTAGCNCCTTACTGTGGCCTTCCAGTATCTGAAGGGGGCCTACAGAAAAGGTAGTGACAGGACTAGGGCGAATAGAGCAAAAATGGAGGTGGGGAGATTCAGACTGGAAGTGAGGAGGAAGTTCTTCACCACGAGAGCAGTGAGACCCTGGAATGGGTTGCCCAGGGAGGTGGTTGGGGCTACATCCCTGGACATGTTTAAGGCCAAGCTGGATGAGACTCTGGCCAGCCTGATGTAGGGTAGGGTGTCCCTGCCCATGGCAGGGGGGTTGGAACTGGCTGATCCTTATGGTCCCTTACAACCCTGATTGATTCTATGATTCTACGGTCACACATTTCTCACTTTGTCGTTTTGAAGGAGGGGGTACAATTTGTCCCATGCTAGCTAAGAGCCTGGCTGCTCACCCAGAGGTATGAGGGACCACTTTAGCTCCATGGAAAGCAAATCCTAAAGACAAGTAATTCTTATGCTTATTCCTAAAGAGCAATCTCAGGATAGCACACTGTAGGTTTTGCTATTTTTTTGCCAGCTCACTTCCAGACGGTGTGGCCCAAATCCAAGCAGTCATGCTCCATTTATCCTTACATCCTACCCAAGTTCAAGGTATTGAGACCACGTTTCCACAGAAGAAGGGGAACTAAGAGGCCAGACCCTGCTTCAACTCCTTTCCAGACTTGCCAAGGATATTACTGACAAGCTGCCTCAGTGATAGGCATAGGGGTCTTTTTTTCTTGACAGGAATTTTCAGTGTTTGCATTCACACAAAGCACACTCAAGACCTTGATACTTCTGTTCTCCTTTTGGTCATTTATGCTCTCCAGTGCTAAATGCTGCATAATCCAGAAGACCTAGTCCTCACGCCCTGCCTATAAAGCTTTCTCTTCCACTGCTGCAGCTGGCTTGGTGTTTGTATTCTGGCAGCCCTGGGGCTTAGCCTGGTCCCGTGTTTGCCTTTTCCCACCCTTACTGCCTTTAGACAACATGCTTGTTTTCTTTTGGCTGTTTGAGAAGACTGTTTTGGTCAACACAACAGCTGTAAGTACTCCTCAGGAAATCAAACCACATACTTTGTTTAATTTTCAGTGCAACACTTTAAAATCAGAGTATGCAAAAAATCATCACATCTCCTCAGAAGGACTTATTAAAACAGAGAGAACTCTTTTCTCGCTATTTCTATTTTAGTACTCTTACCTATTAAGAAAAATAAGTCAATGCTTGTTTGTGAAAATATCACATCAGATTCAAAAGGCAGGCCAATATTTCCTACTCTTTTATGAGTCTGATCACCCCTCTACAGTGACCGAAATATTCTTTTTTTTTTTTTTTTTGGATGCAAAATAAAAGAGCAACAATAATTTCTCTTTATATTAATCCTCAGACAACCTGTACTCTTTCATTCCCTTATAATTATTTCAGTAATATTATCTACCAGCCTAAAATTGCTCATCCTTCACCTCAGACCAGAATGATCCTCCTTGCCTTTTGGAACAAACTTTTTAAGGGTTTGGGGCTTTTTTCACTTAAACGCCTCTAAAATAACTGTTTAAAACAGTGGGGCGAAGGGGGAAGGAAGGGGGGAAGAAGTAATTATCACTTCTCATTTCAAGATGTGTCAAGTCTTCAGCCCGATAATGTTGAGACGCTGTGCAATTTTTGTCTCAGAGAGTTACTAATCTCTGTTAGAAACGTAAAATATCTGCATTGTTCAACTTCAGTGTTTAATATATGATCGATCAAAAGCCTGGATGACCTACCTGGATTTGAACAGAACATGAATGATAATATCCTGAAGCGTTTCCACCATCCTCAAATAAGACTAAGACTCTTACAAAACAACCAAACAAACAAACCAAGAAAAATCTATAACTGAACTTTCAAATTAGTGTTTGTGATTCCAAAGTAAAACAAGCATTCAGCACAGCATCCCAATCCTAGGTTCTTCTGATGCTTCTATGCCACGTATTAGTCTGTTAATTCTAAAACCAACTTTTCAGAGCCAAATGGCAGCTCTTTAAGCTGTTACTTTTCTCTTTCACATGCATTCTCTCATACTTGCAGATAAGAAAGGAAGATTAACCTCTTAAGGTGTTTTTTACACTTCATTCAAGGTGAACAATGCACAGAAGCTTTTCTGTGGGTACATGCAAACTGCAACATCAGGACCAGATTTCAAGCCCAGTAAACTGGAGTTTAAGATTAACAGGAGATACCTGGTATCTATTTTTACAAATCACTCCAATTCCCCAAACTTTACATAAGCTTGGCCTGTCTATTAACAAAATCCATACTTATCTCCATTTATTCTCCTTGGCCTAATGGGCTAGGCTGATGCTAGCATGTGACTCTGCATTTAATACAAATACATAAACACAGAGACAAAAGATTATCTATTTAAAACCCTTGTTGTTTTTCCTAGTGGCCAAGTTGCTATAGAGCTCTGTTGTGTTGTGCAGCAAAGCACAGCTTCATTCCTGCTCTAGTTATTTCACTCCCCAGGGCTGCCATGAATGCAACAAATGAAATCACATGGATGGTGATCTTGTCAGATCTCATAAGGAAAGCAAGAGCTGTTCTGGTCATTATTAGAATAGGAGATTTCACATATAAGCTTAAAAGAAGACTATGAAACTTCTTGAATGCTGAGTTGAAATCACTTGGTGAAGGTTCTCTGTAATGTCTTCCTTTCCTCCAAGTATTTTACTGCGTTCTTTTTCATGTTCAGGAAGGACCATTTGTTAAAACTAGCTGTACAAACAGCAAAAATTATGAGTCAGCTGTTTAGTTTATTTAGGGTCCCTGCAACTCAAATGGCAGTTTAAAGGAAGTTGCACTGGAAATTCAGTCAACAGAATAAAAAATCTTTATTTGGACTGGATCTGCAAAAGAAAAAAAAGCCAACAAATTCCCAGTCATGATGCCAATGGTATAACTATATTAGCCTCTTACAAAACAATTAAAAGTAATGAAATTTCTAAGTGTTAAGAAGCTTAAGATTAGTATGTAGTTAATCTGTCAGTCCCACTGAGAAGCCCCAACATAGACCAGACATGTCTGAGGTGGTAGTGTTGCTCCACAGCATCCCAGCAGCATCATTCAACTTGGAACACAGTGACTGGCAGGAAAAAACAACAGCAGGTTACTTAAAACCACATTTTGAAAGCTGCATATAGACTTTCCATGCAAAAATGTTTTAAAAGCTGCTGCTATCTAAGAGTACAACAGGGAGCTCCTGTCTTTAAAAGGCCCCACAATTTACAGCTTGAGAACAGCAAGTTTCCAAAACGTTACACTTACTAGGGAAAAAAGTCTCCACCATCACAACATTTTTCTAGATGTTTTGGAAAAAAAACAAAACAACAACCCACAAACAAAACAACTGGTGGACATATACTGAACTGGATACTCAAACAGAGATTTATGTCTATGTAGGGAGGGGTGATTGCCCAATCTCAGGGAGGAGCATGGGAATTAGGATTGTACAAATATTTTTTAAAAAACCCAACCCAAAAACCACACTACTATTTTAGGTGCCAGATTTAAGGCTTCATCTTTGCAAATGACTACTGGAAGGTTTAAGGTTGGGAAAGGAATAGCTGGGTGGCAAAGAGCTGCTGTAATGGGCTGCACAGAGCTGCGGTAGACTTGCCAATACATACTTGTACCCAGCTGGTCCCAATTAATAGGATATATCCTGGTAGTTGTTGACAGCCTTCAGGCTTATGCCACAGACCAGACTGGAAACCAGGGGACTAAAGACAAAGACTCTGCATAGATGGCACAAAGTCCTCTTTCCACTCTGCAGAATTGTATCTGCTAAATAAAGCAATGTAATATATTGCCATATATAAGCAAACATCTTGGAGGGGATAATGAGAAAAAGGTAAGTATGGGTAGTTTATAAACAACAGCAAAAGTCATTGGGTCCTCATTTTAAACTGAGCATGATTTCTACCATGTGCTCTTCTCACCTCTACCTCCCCAGTCCTACAGAGTACTTACTGTAATCACTACATTTCACTGAAGGAAATCTATGTATAACCGGTAAGTAATCTCCATATAACAGTAACAATAACACTGACAAAGAAATTTGGAGAGATCATCTTTGCCCGAAGAGGACATTAGTCCAGTGACCTAAACAGAATCGCTATTCAGACACACTGTTTCCCATACACAGCAAAGGCCTTGCCAGAGCAACAAGGTAGCTTTTCACCTTTAGTCTGAATCTTCATTAGGAAGAGGAGAGAGAACTGATGATAAAAGGGTCTGTGAAATTATGGTTAAACAAGCCAAAGAGGTTCTTAAAGGCAAAAGGTCAATGTGAAGTATTTTTAACATTTTCTTTCAAAGTAACATTCATGTAAACTTCATGAAAGGGTAGGATTATTCAAAAACTTGGAAATATTGTGTATAGATGATGTGCCAGCAAGCCCAATACTTCGAATACTAAAGACCTTTATCATACCATAAGCAAGCTAATCAATAGACAGTGACATTAGTAATAAGACAGAGGATTCTGTTGCTTAAAAGATACTTCGGGGAGGCAGAAGAGGGGGGTGGGCAAGAGAAAGAAAAATATATATAATTTCAGGGGATTTGTATTTTGAAGCACATTTCAGGATCCTCTGTTCTCTTCAGTTTATTCTGAGTGTTTTATGCAGAATGGTTTTGTTTTTTTTTAAGTACTAAATACCGCCTCTTTATTTTAAAGAGGACGATTCAGTGAGATCATAGCTACAGCAGCAGTCAGAAAATGGAGTAATGAAGCTAATTCAAATACTTCAGACCAGGACTCAAGCTTTTCCCCCAACTCTGAAGTGTTCACATTCCTAGGATTAAGTGTCGGCAATTTGGCAAGCGTGCTCATGAATATATTAACTGACAAGAACCATTCCCCCTCCCCAGTTAATATATATTGGGGGGGGGGAGAAATGTAAAGAGGCTAGAAGAGCTAAATATCTCCAGCTAAAAATATCAAGAACTCCCTCAGCTGGAAGTTGTTAGCAGAGCTCTGATAAAAATAAGGAACCAGAACAGCATAAATTCTTTCCCTTCCCTGCAGAAAATAAACTACATTTGGGAGGAAAGTATTCAAAACATAATAAAAGAGGTGACTCACCCCTATCAACATACAGTACACACTGGAAGGAGAGGTGGAGCAGGGGGAATGGGGATGCAAACCCAACAGTGAAGTCCTGGTGGGTGGGAGAAAACAGTAGAAATTCTCAGCTCCCTGCACCACCGAAATACAGTTCCTGCCCCTGACGTCAATCTGAAAGGGTTACCACAACAGTTTTGTAATGCACTCGACACTCCTGCCCCGAAGGATGACCTGTGGTACTTGAAGGTCTTTTGAGAAAGGTAAATGACCAAACCGAGTAAATGATTGCTGCTGGAACCTTCTTCAGAGGCTTTCTTTTTCTCTCTCTCTCTCTCTCTGAAGTGGGATGCGCTCATTTATAGGGCTGTTAACATCTAAGGCAGGAACTGAAATGTTGCATATATTTTAGCCAGGAAAGTTCCCAGATCTGATCTGTATTCTTTAATTCTTACTTATTTTTAAACTTAAGGTGATGTAGTCACATGAGCAAACCCAGAACTAGATGAGCCATGCTTTGTTTTTGTTTGCAGGTAGACACATGCACACAAATCCTTTTTGTTTCAGGCAAGGTATTGAAAAGCAAGCACAGTCTGCCTGTATCTGCAGCGTTCCACACTCAGAAGAGTAAACAAGGCCAGCAGAATAGGCTCATGTCAACTACAGAAGAAACAGAAGGCTCACGTCAAGTATAGAAGAAACACAGCAAGCATGTTTTAGGACAATTAAACCAGCAAACATTCTACAACTGTTTCACATTATTTCATTTTGGATGGAAAATTCTTTAAATGCTGAAGGAACAGCTTGAAGAGAAATAATCCTTCTAAAGCATATCCTAGTCTTACCATTTCAAAATCATGTTTGGCCATGCTACACTAGAAGCACTCAAAAGGGTTGGGTATTTTAGAACTATCTCAAGCATTTCTTTCCATCCAGCATCCGACTAAAGGGCAAGATGCTTCTGCACACTGACATCTCTACTTAATTGGAGAAACAGAAATTCAGTAAAGGAAGAGAACATCAATACAAGTTTGCTGACTTCCAGCAGACACTGGTTGGATGTGGCTCTTTGGGACACTTTTTAAAGGTAAATGGATTAGGATTAGGTCAATGGCTGGACCTTGTAATTTTGGAGGTCTTTTCCACTCAAAACCATTCTATGACTCTGTGAACATAACATACACGAATGCCCAAGAGATCACTGAAATTTACATAATTTTACAAACTGTAACACTAAAAAAAAAATAATAATAATAATTTTGCCACCAGGAAACACTCATATCCCTGCCACTCCTGGTGGTGATATTCCTGAACTCTAAATTACAAATACATAATATTAAGAGGCAGAGTGTCTGTAGGCTGGAAAACAACAGTCTACTGAATTTTATATTTTTAATGTAAAGTCAAAAAAACTTGACCACTATGTAAGGACACCTCAACATCTTCACTGAAGGAATGTCACAATATAACTCATGGATTAAATAATGTCACCAAATGGTGAGACCTTTTCCACAATACAAATCACAGAGAGATGCCAAGAAGCTTCCTATACAAAACAGTGGGTTGAACAAAGTGGAAATGGGAAGCCTTGTCCAAGGAGCACCTCTGAATAGGCCAACACGTTTAGTGTAGAATAGGGCTGGATTTATCAACACAGCTGTAAGGCTGTGGAGCAAAAAGGGTTCAAACACAAACTTTATTTACCACACTCTGTGATACTCAGCACTGACAGACACATCCCATGAGGATGGCTAAGGGACTGGAACATCTCATAAAGAAAGAATGAGACACCTGGAACTGTTTTGTTTGAAGAAAGATGAGAGGGGCCTTATCAATGTCTACAAATACCTGTAGGGTGGCTGTCAGGAGCATGAAGCCAGTCTCTTTTCAGTAACACCCAAGGGCAATACAAGGGGCAATGGACACAAGCTCACTTTTACTGTGGAGGTGACAGAGCACTGTAATGGGCTGCCCAGAGAGGCTGTGGAGTCTCTTTCTCAAGAGATCTTCAAAACTCACCTGGTTGCGTTCCTGTGCGACCTGCCCTAAACTGTTCTGCTTTGCAGGGGGGTTCGACCTGATGATCTCTGAAGTTCCCTTCTGACCTCTAACTTTCTGTGATTCTGTAACAGAACAAGAAACTCAAGTATCCAGAAGGGCCCCAGAAGTCTGACTACATTCCAGGGTTTGCCATACACGGACTTCACTATGAGAGTCTTCTCACAGAGAGCAATGATTTCCATTACATCCAGCAGGGGACAGCAAATAGAGGGCTCAAACCACTGTCTGATGAAGAGGCAATCAAACTCAGTGATGGAATGGAGCACAACCCACTGTACCAGATGACTGACTTGTATGGCAAGAGTCCATCACTTAGACAGCTTGTGAACATTTTCCCTCTTCCTAAAATGACACTGCTTTCTTCAGTCACTGATTACTTCATAATTCATGGCATTGAGTTTGATCAGGTGCATCTTTACAAGCATATAACCAATGCTATCAGAGATGTGCATGTGAAGAGAGCAAAGTACAAACAGAGCGAAAAAGATCTGAAACAGTATATTCTCCACAAAGACTAATTCTTCGCTGTGCTAAACAACTGGCCTGTCTTCCTCTAACACATTTAGCCAAAATATCTACTGCTAGCTTAAAAGCACAGACACTGCTTCATTCACATTACCTCATGCCCCACATCCAATACATAAACCTCATCTTTCCCAAAGCACAAGGTCTCTACCCATTCGATGTCCCAGGGCTATGCTGCTCAGTATGCTGTTATTTAACACATCTTTCATGAACAACCACAGTAATGTTAATGATCAACACACAGACACATCGGTTTTACAAAGCACATGCCAAGGATCAGCTGTAAGACCATCAGGTGAGAAAACAGAACAGCATCAAACCTTCATCCTGTTTTTCAAGTTGCTTACAGAATTTCTCCAAGTCAGAGAATGAGATTGTGAGCTTCTCGGAACTTTTGGGGCACAAAAGCTTCTTCTGATCACTTGGGGTGCCAAAAGTCAAGAAAAAACTCTGGGTTTGGATAAGCTTTTATCAGTTGCCAGGGGGATGTCCTCGGAGACACGCTAATGGAAGCTTTTGGGAGTAATGGTATATTCCTAAGCATGTAAGAAATTACATACATAAACAGCTCTTTAGTTTTTTGTTTCAGATGCTTTCATTCAGGCATTGCTCTAAACACTTTGTTTTAGAAAGTTTGGTTGTTTGGTGCAATGTTTTGGGAGCAAGAATTCCTGTCATTTCCCTCAAGACAGCCTCGATGAGGCTGTCGATGTTATTAATATACAACACACAGGTAGGAGACAGTAAATCTCCCGGTTCCATACTAGGAGGTGTGAGAAGAGCATAAGGGTGAAACAGCACAATTAGTCTACTAACTCTGAGAATGCCTCTCCTAATTTTATTTCATATCTGAATCAACAGTTTCTCGGTTTGACTGTTTCATCAACCTGCTTGTGTGATTCAATACATGCAGGTAATGTCCAGTTGCCTACTCTACAGATAAAGATACTCATCCTGCCTTCCAAGCTTCCATACATATAAAGACCTGCACATATATATATATATGCAAAACAATATGGAAAATTAGTGCACTCAATTTCAGACTGGGAGAACATAATGGTCAGCAATGGCCAGCAATGTGCCCTAGTGGCCATGAAGACCAACGGTATCTGGGGATGTATTAGACAACGAGTGGTTAGTACTTTGAGAGAGGTTCTCCTCCCTCTTTACTCTGCCGTGCTGAGGCTGCATCTCAAATATGGGGTCCAGTTCTGGGTCCTTCAGAACTACCTGAAAGAGTCCAGCACAGAGCCATGAAGATGATGGAGTGGAACACCTTCCTAATGAGGAGAGACTGAAGAAGCTGGGTATGTTTAGCCTGGAGGAGACCAAGAAGCGACTTCATTCATGTTTATAAATTCATGACGTGTGGGTGTCAGGAGGAGAGGCAGACTCTTCTCAGAGATGCCCAATGATAGCACAAGGGGCAATGGGTGCAAACTGGAGTACTGAAGGTTCCATGTGAATACAAGGAAAAAACTTTTCCACTGTGAAGGTGACAGAGCATTGGAACAGGCTGCCCAGAAAGGTTGTGAAGTCTCCTTCTCTGGAGACACTCAAAACCTGCCTGGAGACATTCCTGTGTGACCCACTCAAGGTGATCTTGCCCTAGGAGGGGGACTGGACTGGATGACCTTTCGAAGTCCCTTCCAAGCCTTAATGTTCTGTGATCTTTCTTCAGTTGTATTAATTCTTTAGATATCCTACTAGACTGGGAAAACAGAAATCCCCAGAAAGTTGCAGGTGTGCCAAAAAGTAACTGCCACTGGCTTTAAGTTTAGCTCAATCTGTAACTGAATCACGAAGGAGAAAAGAACACGAAAACATTTCCACTCTGATGCTGCAGAATATACAGCAACTACTTTGTCAAATGACAACATTAGTCTCTTTAGCTTCTTGTTTCCCTTTACAGCCCTCTTGGAATGCTTCAAAATAAAGTATCAGAAAGCCTGAGGCATATAAGACACCATCATAGGTTAGGTTTCCTTTAATTTTCTCAATTGTTTTTCCATTTGCATCCTGAATTAGTGAGACTTCCCAATGTTTGTGCTGAAAAGAAGAACATATTCACTTAAGTACACGATCTTTTGTGGACACAAAAGTTCCTTTCTGTAACAATATACTGTACCAGAGAGCCCCTCTATTTATGCTATTGAATGTGTACACTGTGCAAAGAGAATTTAAACAGAAACTAGTAACTAAACACTTTCATACATCCAAAGTCTTGCATTATAAGCAGGTCCCTTTTGCACTACCTTCTCTTCTGATTTACCCAATATTGCAACAGTCCTATGACCATGCCAGAAGACATCCAGCTACAGAACTTGACCATTTCAAGCACTGTGAAGCTTAAGATTGCTCTGTGAACACTGGGTAACTGTGAACCAACACTGTCTTTAAAAGCGTCTGCTTCAAAAAAGTAGGAAACAAAGAGTTTTAGCTTCAGTTGACATCTTGACAGTTTTACTGTCCAAGCTATTAATGATAAGATAGTCAAGAAGGAGAAACAAGACTGTTATATGACTGAATCTTCCTGCAGTCCTCGATACGGTTAGCAGGGTTTTGGCCAATGCTCTTTGTCAAAAGCATTGGCAGGAGAGCCAGAACATGGGACAGGTACACCCATAGTCTGCCATAGGCATGACTGTACACTTTTCAAATGCATTTGTGTGGCCTGCAGCCTAAATATTAAAAGCACAGAGCCATTTTATAAGAGCTTTACTAGACAGCAGTATGGGTGAAACATTGCTTATTTCAGTTGTAATGTTTAACAGGAAAAACAGTCATGGTTTTATGACAAGAAAACCTTCTCCTGTCTATTATGCCTTTTATTTTTCTTCAAATGAGCAATCCCACGCAGAATTGGAGATTGACAGCAGTAGACAACTCAAAAACTTTTTTCTCTAATTTTGAATAATCAACTCCAGACTTGCAGGGCTGTTTGGGGATTACTGGAAAATATTTTTAAGTAACTTTCTCAAATACTAGAATTAGCACAAATATACATGCATCCAATGGTCCAGTCTGATTTTGGTGTTAATGATCTATTAAAGACACCCTGTGAATTTTTTTTTTTTCATTCATTTTTCGCGGGTTCCCCAACCACATCCAGATAGAGCTGTGGTTTGTTTGTTTTTTTTTCCAAATTATCCACTAAATTTAAGATACATCTCTGTCTCTGTTTTGCTGCATTACAGTCTCTCATTTTATTTCTAAAAAGATTTTAAAATACATATAACTATCTCTGCAGTTATGCGTGTCTACAGATATTGGTCTCGTAAGAGTAAACATCTTCCTTTTGTAAAGAATTATTAGATGTACAGATAGAAAAATTAAAAGTGACACTGAATTTGAGGAGCTGTAGCAGAATTCACAAACACCAATGTATCATACCTTTTAGATCTGCTTGTCAAGTACATTACCATTACTAGAGGCATATTTCCATATTTCTCACACCGCTCTTCATCTTTGGATCTGAAGCTTTCCTTTATCTTTTCTAGCTTTGTGATTTTTTTTGCATACTGTCCTGTGTGCAAGCTCTAGGTGTTTATTTGTTGATTACATACTTTTTTTCTATTCCAACCCAGAAAATCAACTTTCATTTATGTTATTTTACAACATGCATATAAATACACAGAAGAAAACAAACTCCTTTCCTCAGGCCAATATATATGCCTTTCATTTTTTTAAAACAACCTATCCATGTATAATACTCTATAAATATTTGATTAGCACTGGCATCATCATGGAAGTCTTTCTGACTTGCAGGAGGGAGCATTGAGCAGTGAGAGGAGGCACCCATCCTCCCAGTGAGAGGAGAGTTCTGCTGCCAATCACCACAGACCACTGACTGCTCCAACAAGCTACTGAGCAGCAGTTTACCAAAGTTTAGGAAACATTTACAGAGGATGCAATAAATTCATAAAACTTTTTGCACTATTGCTCAAAAGCCTTTGACTTGCAATTCACATTTCAAGGCAGATTAATACACACCGATTTGGTAAGTGGTTACTAACAAATAATTAGAGGCCAAACTATTCAGGAGACTGACTATAAGAGTCATAACTTTCACTTCTAGGGCAGTTTCAGATACACCTGATGAAATTCATTAACTCATCCACACACTCAAACACTAAGTAGCATATACCAACTCACGACCTCAACTCAAAGGTTGGTCTAAACAGGAGCACTGTAAGACTAGTCCAAGTTATTTGAGGGTTAGTTGGGAAACAAGAACAGTAAAGAAAGCATTTAGGATGCAGAAAGCAAGGGGGCTTTGGTTTATCAAATCTTGCTGTTGCATTTGCAAGGACCTGATAAAGCACAACTTCCATAGCAGGAGCACTGGGTGGCATCCATACTTCCAGCCTCATAAATCACAGAATATTTATGACACACTCATACCGCCTGTCAGCCACATGATCCATTTTGCCCTGAGACTGTCAAGAACAACATATTTATTAAGGAATTATAGTTCCATTTCTGCACTCAAGTATTTTCTTCAGAAAGCTCAGCCCTTTCCAGGGAAAGGCCAACATGACAACACAGCCTACTTCAGATTGACGCTGATTTTGCCATCAATTTTTTAAAGCTACAGATAGTTTCCAGAACTACCACTCACACCTTTTCATAAGCATTGACTACCATAGAAAACATAGATGGTACTTCACCCTCCTCTAAACACCTGCAAAAATCCTTAATTCCAAATGCAGAACATTCTTACTAACTTTCCAAACTCATTCTTCTTAAAATGCATCTGCTAGTAGCAAGAGATATTCTACATCAATACAAAAAATGCATGCACTGGAATTAACCTGTGTTGTTAACTTATTACTACTGACAACTCACTGCTTCTGAATTTTCAAAACACTGGCTTCTTTCTAGAAATATTATAGGGGTTTGGTTAAGAGGCATTGCACATTGAAATTCCCTCTTTCAAAGACACTCTTTTATTTAGGAATGGGAGATAAGAAAGACACAAAATAGCCAAGCCTAAGTAGCAAACCAGCACTTTCATTGGCAATTTATGCTTGATTAAATCCCATCAAGAATTTGGGTTTTACTTCAACTAGACCAAATAAACTTAGCAAAAAGTATTGGTTACATCATGGTCAGCTCCCAGTTAAATGCTTCTACCTGAAGAACTTAATTTCCCAATGGAACACAGGCTCAAAGGCAGACTGTAAGGCCTAACATGGACAGGATTAATCAGACTGTGAATTCAATGCTAGAAGTTATTGAGGAGCTAGATAACCTCCATGATCCACAAGTACAGCTGATAAACTGTACCTGCCATCAGAAGTGTGATTTCTGACATCAGATGTTTTACAAATTGGTATTTTTTCTAATTGGTATTTGCACAGGAAACAAGGCGGGGAGGAGGGCAGAAACATGCTTTTAATACACTTAGAAGAAGGAAATCCAGACAGTCACTATTCCTTCACAGGTGGGTCCAGCTTAAAACTAAGCCACAACAACTCCAATGCATTTCCCTTAAGAAGGACCGCAAAAATTTTGAAAAGCCTAGAGAAAATAAATGGACAATGTAAATTACATTTACACTTTGGCTCTTATATCACAAATTAAATTGGTTTTCCTGAGGGGGAAAAAAA
>VWZI01002539.1:239-24207 GCA_013396835.1 Psilopogon haemacephalus | reverse complement strand
GGGTTTTTTTTTTTGGGGTTTTTTTTTTTTTTTTTTTTTTTTTTTTTTTGTTCCTTGGTTGTTTTTTTTTATTATGAGGTCAGTGGGATGGAGTGGCTGGAGCAAAGGTAGTGAAAGAAGTGCCTTAGGCTTTCCATGCAGCCCACTGGCAGCGGTCACTCCAGCCTCCACATGGTGGCAGGACCAAGGCTCCTGCTTACATCAAAATTACGCCAGTGAAACCAGAGGAAGAACGTGGCAACAGGTTTGTGGTAGGAAAAGAAAGTAAGTGGGAAGTGGCAGGAGAAGACAAGCAAGGAAGGAGCTTGAGTGGACAGATAGGAGAAGCTGACTCAGGAAACAAAGGAGACAAAAATGAGCATGGGTGAGAAAAAGGAAGTAAGTACAAGAACAATGGGCAGTTGGACAGTCAATGTGGGTGATAAGAGGGGTGGAAAGACTAGTGAGAGAGTCTGAGAAGGACACCTTAATGAAGCTTGAACCAAAGGAGCTATTTTGCCCTCACTGCTGCAGAATAATGCTTACATGCTTTGTACAATGGAGTTCAGGTGGAGGCTAGCCCTGTGACTGGCTGCATTCAGTGTGAATAAGGGTAGCAGAAAATGGTACAAAGAAAGGCAGAGAAAGAATCAGGACAGAGAACAAAGAAGGACTTGGATTGTGGGTAAAAAAAAGAGTTTATGTGGGAAGGAAAAGATATCATTGGGCAAACACAGGAAGGATAGTTGACACTGAATTTGGTACAGAAGCATCATAATCCAGAGTCATAATTTTAATTTAAATATTTCCTTGCATTTGTGGAAGAGCCATTGTCATTCCATCAGATACCCTGACTACCTCCTGTTCTTCAAGGCTTTATGATGCCACCCATCAGCCATAGTACCAGTGTGGCTTTCAGATGAAGCTGGTAACAGTTTCATCCCTGGGCAAGGCAGTCATCTTTTACTTTTCCTCTGCAAAATCTCTTGGTTTGTTTGTGGTATGAAGGGTGAGGGGATTATTTTGAAAAGATGGCTATGTCAGTGTTGTGTCAGCCTTGTATGGGGAAAAGTTTCATTGAAAAGGACAATGCTAAGGTGTTTCCTAAAAATGTGATAGTAAGATTGCTGTAATATCCTGTAGATATGCATTCCATGACAAGATTTTCACAGCCGAAAATGCCTTGTTCCTATTCTTCATGTAATTTATTTGCATTCTTGTGATTCGTTTTGCTCTGGAGGACTGCAAATACTTAGAGTGTTCATGGATCAAATTGTAAGTTGGGACAGTCCAGAGGAACTTTGAGAGGGTAGGAATGAACGGTTGGGCATGAAAAGGATGGCACTGTTCCCAATAACAGTGTTAAAAACTCCTTCTCTTTGCAGATCTGTTTCTCAAGCTACCATTAACATTCAGGTGATGACTTTGTAATTTTGCTTAAAGATTCTTCAGTGGAAAATACAGAAATAGTGCTAGCACTTATTTATTATGCATATGAAAAATAGAGCACAGAAAGGAATAAGGTACTCATAGGACTCTGCTGTAGATTTGCCAGGCTAATATTACAACTGCCTTTGCAGGAACGCTATCATGGTGTATTATCTGTCAGCACCATGCAAACAAAACGTTACTACGTTTGCTTAGTAAGCAGGTAAATAACGTGAAAACATCCAAATAGTCTCATGAAGTTTTATGTGTCATTAATTCCTTCTTAAAGTGTTTATACACGTATAATATGTGTGTATCTGCGCCCTTGCTCCTGTCATTTTGAGCACAAACACTGCGCTTAGCAGCAGCAGTTGTATCTCTTGAGGCCAATACTGTAATTAATGAGATTTGAGGCACAAATACTGAGACAAATTTAAGTTTCTAATATCAGAAATTAAGATCCAGTCTTTGTTTAAAAAGGGGGTGAGGGGTGGCAGTACTTTAAAGCTTCTCAGTCCAACACTGGAAAGGAATTCACAATGTATTTTTAGAGTGTTATAAAAATCTCTTACATAATGCTGATTAATTCTTAGGTTTTAGGGAAGAGCATTGGGCTTTGTGTGTAAGAGTGTTGACCAGCTAAGCCACTGCAAAGGACTGGTTTGGGCTGGATTTTTTTTTTTTTTTAACTTCTTGGATACAGAAAGCTACAATTATTCAATTATTACAGGATTTTGCTTTTGTTTGGGCATGCATGACTATTTTTTCTGGAAACTGCATCTTATTCTTGGAAGTCTTTATCATTTTAAAACATATGTTATGTTATATCACCCTGTCTGAGATATAGGATAGCTACAAACTGGATGGTGGGGTTTTTTTCCCTCTCTAGCTGCAACTAGCTATGTTATGGATTAACATTAAGAATGTCTGCTGTGAAACATAAGTGGTGTGGCTCCATAAGACTTCCTTGAACAGTATAACTTATATTACAGAATCATGATTTTCCTCATACACTTGCAGTAATATATACAATTACTGCATGGTTTTGCATGTTCTGTTCCTTTTCAGAATCATCAGTCAATCTGCCAGGTTTCACACACAGCTCTTAACAAAGGGATGTGCAGGAAATTAAGACAGTAAGTAGTACTCCCTTATTTTAGTTCTAGTTATTGTTGTGTAACTGGAAAGATTTCCTTTTTTACAAGATATTATGGGAAAGATAGGCTTTTGTTTGGTCTTTTTCAATAGGTACATGACTGTGGCAGTTTGAAGCCCTTCTGAAGAATCCTTCCTCCTTCTGTAGGATGTTTAACTTTCTATGTATTTTCTAACTGTGAACCTCATTCAGCAGATTTTCATTCTTGTGTCATACAGATGAGTAAGAATTGCTCATGTGATTGAGATGAGCCCTAAATCATTATTGAAGAATGAAGACAGGAGGAATGCATGGGGCACAAATGTCAAACAGAAGCTCTGTTTGTCCTTTTTTTCCAGTTGGGAGGAAATAAAGTAATTATAGCTCAGTGACAGGGAAGGATGATCCTTATGGGTCCCTTCCAACTTGAGATATCCTATGAGTTCTATAATTCTAAGACTCAGATACAGTTTTACTAATACACTGTTGCCCAGATCTCCTGCCAGCAGAGGTTCTCTCTCCCTCCATGATACCTGCCGTTCTTCTGGAAGGAGTCTCCACCACCACAGAAAGCCAGCACTGCTCTGCAGTGTTTGGTTTCCTGAATTCTTTCCTGATAAAGAGCACTAGTCCAGAGAACAGCTCGCTGAAGGGAGCTGCAGGATATGGAGGAGGACCACTGTATGCAAAACCCAGCTGAAGAATTACCAATCTGATACATTTACTTCTGTAACACAGTCTGTCCTTGCATTCTGACTCTTATTCTCCCATGAAACCTAAGTTGTGGCCTTGCTTCCCACTCACACTTTCTTTTTTCCAGTGAGAACCACAATTTCCTCCTGTCTTTCAAGAGGAAGTAAGGATGCTTTGCAGCTTCCTTTTATGCAGATTATCCATGAAGGGGCCAGGGAGAACTTGACTATGTTTAGCTTACAAATAAAACTTGGTAACAGTAGAAGTTTAATTGGTTTATTGCACTCCCTGGCAATGATATGGTTGCTTGTGCATATGAGTACTCTGGCTTTCAGTTTGTGTACACATGCAATTCAGTCTTAGAAATTATCTGTGAAGGGCACAGTGACACAGTCTGAATCTGAGTTCATACAATGGAAAAAAAACATCTTTGTGAGTACTGGTTTCCTCTGTATTAGCTCAAACAACTTTGTTCTCTGGTGTCTTATGTGGTTTCTGATCTCCCTGGTGCTATTTCCACCAGAGGAGCTTTGACAACGTCTCGCTCACTAGCTCTCATGTGTGTGCCTTTTCTGGCCCTGGCTGAGGCTTGAATTCCTGTTGCCTGTGACATAGACTAGTTTCAATATGGTCTCACTCTTCTTCCCAACCATGTATTTTCACTTATAGAACTTGACTTTATACTTTTTTCAAGTCTCCTTGACAATTGGGTTGTGGGTTTGAAGTGGCAACTGACATACATTAACACGAAGGAAGGGATTGCCCTCATTTCTTTGGTTAGCATAGCTAAAACTACAGTTACCTGTTTTAAGTTGACTGAAACTATATGTTATGAGACAACACAGTCTGTGAAGAAGAAGAAAAAAAAGAGTATGTAGCCTAAGTTATTAATCATGTGAAGGACAGCTGAAAGTCACCATTGCTGGTTCAGTGAGGTCACATCAGGAATGTGATTCTTTGTGCTGTATGTGTCAATAACTGGAAGAAAGATGGCTTGAAAATTTGGGATATGTGTGGGTACGAGGCTACATTGGACCCTGTTCCTACACAAAGCTCCACATGGGCAGATCTATCTTTGCATGGTGTTGGTGCAGGGATTTATGGGTAAGGAATTTACTGCTATGGTTTCTTCACTGCCACTTTTAGCATTTAGTGTTAAGCTAAAAAAAAAAGCAACCCAGAAATCACATTAGCAGAATCAAAACTGCTGTTAGCAGAATGAAAATTGCTTTTATTTTCAGGGTCACTATACTCAGCAATATGTTACAGAAAAAAGATGAACCCAGTATGGAGTTGCTGATAATTCCTGAGTTGATTTGACATATGCAGACTGCTGTCAATTTCAGCAGGCTTATTTAACACATTCGTTTCTCCTGGATTTAGGACTAGTCAAAATGCAATATTGTGAAGTTGTACCAGTGAGGCTGTGGGCTGCAGGTTTGGAGTTGCAGGCCTTGGGTTGCACAGGTGTAGCAACAGAAAAACTTTGGCCTCAGCCAGCAATTTGCCGTCATTAGGACAAGTGACCTCTTAAGAATTCCCAAGATTTTTACATGTATTAAATCCTTTTCATATATATATATATATTCCCAAGCAAGTAGTAGCACTTGAAGTGACGGATCTGGGAAAATAAAAGGCCAGAGCTATCACATTGTGACAGCTTTGGCAAACCTTTACACAGTTTTATAAAGCAAACACATGTGATGTTCTGTTCTCTGGGTAGGTCTTTACATTAGAAGTTCATACTTAACAGAAAAGATTAATAAAATTGTTCTCTCTCTCCACATATTTACTGAGAACATACTGATGAATTAAGTATCATCCTGGCAGTATACTGTATCAGCCATGCTCTATCAACACATTCAAATGTACGTCAGTTTTGTGGAACTTCTCTGCCTTATTTGATGTGTATAACTGAGGGAAAATGGAGATCATTGCAGCCTGCACTGTGGACTTAATATTCAAAGGAGCTAATTTCTCTGGATCTGAAGAATCATAGAAAATAAAATAATTGTCCAGGGGTTTGCTCTTCTTTTCAACAAGTACAAAATGTGCCAGTGGACTCTAATAGCTAAGTGTTATTTCATTTGCTTTCAGCACCATTTGAACTTCTGCATTTTGTCAACTATTCAAGGGGCTTATGCTCAGTTAAGAATAGATACACTGAAACCTGCTAAAATTTTACCCTTTTGGGAAGGACCTATGGTCCAAGAAGAGGGTGATGATGATTAAAAATACTGTCATGTGTTAGATCAAAGTTTTACCAGATCTGAATGGGTGTTTAAGAGCTAGCCAATAGCAGTGTTAGAAGTAGGAAAGAAAACCACAGTGTTATTCATTTACTTGTACTTATATACACTTTGTTTCTTTTAAACTTCTAAGAAAACAAAGATTCATAGATTATCAAAACTATTGCAGGAATATAATCCACAGAACAAGGAAAACTGTTTAAGAATCCTTGATAGTGTATGGAACCAAGAAAAAAAAGAAAAAAAAAATCATGTTGCTTATTCCTCACACAGGCTTTCACTGAACTAAAACTACATGGAACTTGTTTTACTTCTCAATTTCAGGTAGTATTCACTGCAGTAACTTATTTTGTCAATATCCTTTGGCTTTCCATGGGTAACTGGGAGACATGAGGAGCTAGGGGTAGATTTAGATTAGACGTTAGGAAGAAGTCCATTACTATGAGGGTGATGAAACACTGGAAGAAGTTGCCCAGAGATGTTGAGGACACCTTATCCCTGGAAGTGTTTAGTTCTGGGCTGGATGAGGTTTTAAGAACCTGGTCTAGTGGGAGATGTCCCTGCCCATGGCAGGGGGTTTGGAACTACGTGATCTTTAAGCTCCTTTCCCATTGAAGACATTCTACGGTAAGTACAAAAAATTAAGTTTCTTTTACACATTAGAGAGACTGAATTACAGCCTTTCATTGTGGACTCTGTATGGGTAAAGAAGGGCAAAACAGAGGTATGGTGACAAGCAGTGTCCAGGCACTGAGGATGCACTAGCTCAGGAGGTAGAACCCTTTGACTCTAAACAGAGTCTGTGATGACGGTTTTGGGAGTTTTGTGACAATAGTTTGCTGAAAGGTTCATATTTGGCTCAGTATTGCTTGGCTTTCATTTTGAATAGGTAAACAGGTAAAAGGTAAGCATGCTCTGTCATGTTAACACATGAATATTATTACAGAGATTTGTTCTGGGTTTGTGCAGCAGATTGTTTTGTAAGACAGAGCCTTTTACAGAAACCAGACAATTATTTGTGTTCTTTGGCTTTTCCATTTATAAAAGCTACTCATGTTTACACACACACACTCATGTGCAGGATATTCTTCATATATATTGTTCATCTGGTAAGGAAGAAATAAAAAGATTAATTGGTACCAGTCTGCATATGTGTTCAAAAGCTTTAGTTAGTTCTTCAAGCTCTGCTGTGGATCAGATTTCATGAAACTGCAGTAAAAAAATCCTTTTTACCTTGTCTTTGTGTGTTCTGAGTTGGGTTTGTAAGGTTTGAATTAGTAGGTAATCACCAAGAAGTCTCCTTTTCATGATGCTGCAGATGGGAAATGGACAGTTTAATATTAATGGGAAGAGCAAAGTCTCTTTCTCCTTTCTCTTCCCTTCCCTGCACTTCTGCCTCATCATTTTACTCTCTAAGGTCCCTGTCTAGAAACTGCTTTCATGGAAGTCCAGGATGAACTGCAAAGCAAGAGTAGAGCCCAGTTTTTCAAAATCCTGTTTATTGACTTCAATGTTGTATAACACTAACTTGCAAATCAAGAAAAAAAAAAACCACGCAGTTGATTAATGTAGCTGCAATTATATATTCAATTAATAAACTAATATAGCATGAATCTGCAGGCTTTCCTTCTGACATCACTGTGCCAAGAGTAGGTGTGGAAATAATTTTTTGCTTGTGAAAGAAGGGAAATACTGAACATTTATTGAAAATGAGTAGGCATAAATGACTGAACTTTAAACAGTAGCAGAGTGTAGTATGATACATATCCACACATGTGCTGTCTGTAAATGTGTTTAACTTCCATCATTTAATGGTGTGTTCTAGTAAGGTTTCTAGATCATAGGATCACAGAACGTGAGGGGTTGGAAGGAACCTTGAAAGATCACCTCGTCCAAATCCCTTGCCAGAGCAGGATCACCTAGAGCAGATCACACTGAAATGCAGAATTTGAACATGTCCAGAGAAGGACACTCCACAGTCTCTCTGGTTAGCCTGTTTCCAGTGTCTCACAGTGAAAAAGTTTTTCCTTCTGTTCATGCTGAACCTCCTGTGCTCCAGCTTGCACCCATTGCCCTTGTCCTGTCGTTGGACATCACGGAGCAGAGCCTGGCTTCATCCTCTTGACACCATTCACACATTTATAAAAGCGAATGAGGTCACCCATCAGTCTCCTACAAACCATCTCCCTCAGCCTTTACTCATAATAGAGATAGTGCACGACCTTCATTATCTTTGTGGCTCTGTGCTGGACTCTTATGAGATGATACACCCTCCATTGCTGTTTATTTCTAGGTCCATTATGGCGTCACTTTCAAACAAATTGAGCAAGATAGTGAAATTAATTGCCAAAGTTTAGCACATCACTTTTTTTTCTTTTTTTTTTTTTTTTTAAGGTTGAAGGACACTCATTTAAGCCAGCTGCTGGAAATCCATTATGATTAATGAGAGAGGACAACCCAAATGTCTCCAGGGACTACCACATCTAAGGCAAACATAAAGTTAACTCTCCTTGGCCACAAAGGAACTCTTTGCACACAAAAGGATATGAAAGGCTGTTGAGAGGCTACGAAAGTCATGGGACTGGAATGAAGTGAGAGCTCCAAAAGGTATCCCAGTTCTCCGTTTCTGGATATAAAGAGTGCATTTTAATAAAAACCTTTGCTGATGACTTCTCTGCTGCTTCCTTGAATTACACTTCCCATGTTTAAGTCTGGTGGTGCTATTTAGGGACCTGGCCTGAATGAGCTCTTCTGACCTCTGCTTTTGGCCTGTGAGAGATTTGTTTATGCAGGCAGAGTGGTTCTCATGGTTGAAACCCCTTGGTTTCTCCTCAGGTGGTCTTTTTGTCCAATGATGGGTTGTACTGTGGGTCTCTGAGGAGAGTCAAGTGCTGATCTGAGCAGCTGGAATGGAAGGTTACAAAATGGAGTCCTGAACAAGAGAACAGAGATGCCTTAGGGCTGTATTAGAAACAGTGGCTTCTCCCATCTGTTCTCTCCTATTGATTTAATCACAAACTTACTGCTGGCATGGTAGTTTCCTAGGATATCTGAGTACTAAACATGAAATTTAGGTGATTTGTGTTATTTAAAATACCTTTCTTCCATTGCTTTTCATATGCAAGGTCAAAATTTATAGCAGAGTTTCATGATGCTTATCTGACCTGTGCATAGGCTTTTTCCACTGGTGATTTAAAAGTGAATTTGAGAGGCAGAGGTCCTTTATTTTCTTCCATTCCCATTTCCTTTTGGTTTTCTTTTTTATTTCTTAAGTTTCTTCTGCACCTAAGAAAACCACACAAAGCATTCTTCCAGCATCACTAGATGTGTCTGACAAGTGTACATTGAAGTAAATACTGTAGTAAGGAAGGAAGAGGTGCATTTTTTAAATATATGACTATTGCTAATGTCAGAGACTGCAGGGTAGGAAGTCAGCCCTTGAGAAGATCCACCCTAGCCTGGAAGGACATCGTGCCTGATTATGACAACTTACTTAATTCCAGACGTTGGTAAATGAACAAGGATGCGGAAGGGCATGTATATGAAAGAGGAGAACTTTTTAATCTCGCAAGCTGGCCTCAGGGGTTTTGGTTCAGAAACAGAGAGGAGTTATATAGAATTCCCAGAATACAGCTGGTGCACCCATAACTGCATTGGCTATAATAGGATTTTTTACTGTGCTAGGAATGAAATATCAGGCTCTCATTGTTATCTTACCTTGTGCAGCTGTAAAGAATTTATTTGTGAGTTTTACAATATCCAGAGGTGGTTCCTTTGTACCCTTTTTCAATAAAGTTGAAATGCCAGAAGTTCTTTAGTTTCTTATTACTCTCTTTGCCCAGTACAAAACCCTTCCAGCAATCCTGAGACTGGCATGTCTGTCCTATCATGAACCTTTTCTGAAAGAGATAATTTTAATTTCCCTGCATAGCTGGTCCTTCTAAGGCCATTTTTAGTTAGCCCCAATATTGAGTAATTTCCAATATGCTGAATTCAACAAGCCCATGCTTGACTAACAAGGCATTTATTAATGGTTTGTTAATGTTATCAATAAAGCTGTGTTATTTTATCTGTCCCTGACAAGATTCTGGGTCATACCTCAGTTTTTAGGCATTCCCTGTTCACTGTATTGAAATGTCATATAAGCCTGAAGTGTCCCACCTTAAAATGGAAACCTCCCACCAAAAAACAAACAAACAAACAAACAAAACCAAACAAACCCAACACCAAAAGAAATACCCAAAGAAATCATACATGAATGTGGGGAGAAAAACATTTCGTTAGAAAAATATTATATTACTGCCCAGAACGCTAAGGAATCAGCCATTTTAGTTTCATCTGTGAGTTTTCTCCCTGGTCTTTCTTCTGTGAGACTGCCATTCTTTAGAGATTGTGGCCTTGATTTCTCCTTGCCTTCAGTGGAAGCAGGAGTAGGCACTAGAGATGAATTCCCAAATACTCCACTTTTCATGAGAAGTCAGTATCTGCTCAGGAGAATTGTTCTGGATTTGATACTGCTGTTTGAGTGTATTCAATCCTGACAAACATAGTCCTCTTTTTTTCTTTTTTCCTTTATTAAAAAAAAAAAATTATTTTAAAGCAGTATTAAAGGTAACATTCATGTTAATGGAAGTGACAAATTAATCCAGCAAAGAAATACACAATAATAAATAGAGTCTATTTCAGTTTCTGTTTCTCTTTCCTTTTTTTACTTCCATAGGTGCTTCTAAGGAACAATATATTCTAAGTTCAGATTTAGGAAGTCTGACTGTGTTGTCTACTCAAGAGCGAGTTTCCCCTTGAAACCAGGATGGACAGTGGTGAAGGACCAAGCCTTACTATTAAGGAGTAAGGAAGTAACAAACTCCAAATTTTTGGAAGGACATGAGGGAAAACGTGAAGAAGCTATTTCTCTTAACTCCTTCCAGTGAATCTGCCATAGATAAATAGATCAATAGATAGATAGATAGATAGATACCTGGAACCATTATTAACCAAATATCTGCTTTCTCATTTGAGAAGTACTTGGACAGATGGAAGTCAAAACAGTAGGAGTCTAATAAACTGTTTCAAGGTTCCCAAATTTGGCCTGCTTAAAAATATTTTTTAAAGGATTTATAAATGCTAGCATCCAATCAGAGTGTTGCACTGATTTCCATGGTTCTGGCAGTATCTGCCTCCTAACACAAGCACAAATGTAATTTGTTTTGCATTCCCTATGATGTGAATGTAAACAATCTTTTGGATGGATTTGCATCTTTCTCTGCATGAGTACGAAACCTAATTCAACAGTATTGTGTTAGTTTATGAGAAGCAGAAGGGGAATCTGACAAATTTAGTGACATTGTGCAGGCTATGTAAAACACAGAAAATGTCTTACATAAGGAAAATCACATCAGAGTTTGAAATACATTCTATATTTCCTGTTGAAGTGTACAGTAGAAGACAACCATGTCAAGACTCAAGCTGAAAGTGACCAAGTTAAAGCAAAAAGCATAGCAATAATCAGTATGTGTCATAGAACTCTCACTATCTAAAACTTCTGAAGCTATTAAAATGTTTCTTGACGTACCTGTGTACAGTGTTTAGTTTTGTACTTAGGTACTGTATATGGTTTTCATCCTTGCTATACAAGAAGGATGTGGACAGGCTGGAAAGGCCCAGAGAAGGGCCACAGAAATGATCAGAGGACTTGAAGACCTGCCATATGAAGGAAGGCTAAGAGGACTGTTTTTGTTCAGCCTTGAGAAGAGAAGGCTTAGGGGAAACCTCATAACCATGAACAAGTACATAAAGGGTGGTGTGGTGGTTTGCGAGTTTCCCTCCCCCATCCCCCTTTGAATTCACCAGACTAGCTCAGATGGCTGGAAGTTAAGGATTAGGCTATTTTTACAGCACAGCACATATTTACAAGCATATATATGCAATATACAGAGATATTTACAATTATAAACAAGATAGAAGTAATACAGAAATTCAAAATCCCTCCCAAACAGCAGAACTGCCCAGGAGGGCTCCAAACTAACTCTTCTCTCCCTGTCCACCCTTCCTTTCTCTCATAAGGCTTACATGACAAATCTTTGAGAAAACAGGGTGGGGGCAGAGCAGACAAGGAGTTAGAAGGAGAATGATTACACTGAGTTACACAGGTCCAGGCAAAGGAGTTAATGAAGCAAACCGCAGCCAGACGCAGACTGAGAGACTTTGTTATTATTTCTGAGCTTTATCTCTCAGCAATCCAATGGGTCATATAGACATCACTATTATTTTCTTTTTACAGGCAATGATCTCATGTCTTCCATTAAAATATTCTAATCAGCCTCAAACCAGCAGAGGTGGCCATCATGAGGGAGGCTCTCTTTTTACAAAGAGTCACATGGTAAAGACAAGAGATTGTGGGTACAAGCTGCTACTGGGGAGATTCAGGCTGAATGCCAGAAAAAAAAAATCACTATTAGACATTGGAATAAACTCCCAAGGGAGACGGTGGATTCCCCCACATTAGACAGTTCCAAGGCCTGCTTGACAGGGGCCTGGGCCATCTCATTTAAACTGTATCCTTACCCTGAAAGGTTGGACTAGATGATCCTTGAGGTTCCTTCCAACCTGGTATTCTGCGAATCTATGATTTTTTTTCCTCTCAAGATTTGGAAGGAAAGTCAGTTCATATAGGATCATGCATAATACTTACAGAAAGCCTGTTTTTTTTAAGAACGACTTGATGCATCTTTCCCTGAATATATATATATATATATCTATATAGATATATATATAGATAGATATATATATATATGTGTGTGTGTGTGTGTGTGTGTGTGTGTATATATAGATATTTGCTCTTGCCTTGCAATTTAAATTTGAGCTCGGTCAACTGCATTTCCCAAGGAAGTAATACATTCACACCCAAGTTAGCAAAAAAAGCATTTATTTACTGCTTATTATCTGCTAGTATCTTTCTACAGAGGTCTTTAAGCCCATTTTTAAGCTGACTTATTGGAAATACTTTAGTAGTTATTTTTTAAGAAACCATTCAGGCAAGCAGATTAATGTAGTTGGATATCACATACGAAAGTTGCCTGTTTGGCTTTTCCAGGTGTGAGTGTGCCTCAGTGAAGCATGCTCAGGAATACCATGGGCAGCACAGCATTTCTCTGCTTGCCTGTAGGCCTAGCTCTTAATTTTGAAGTGCAGTCACTCTATGCTCAGCTAACAATATTGTTTACCACAAAAGGTTCAGCAAAAACTACTTCTAAAATTGCTCAGCGGTCAGTTGTGTTTCTTGAAATTAATTTTCAGACTGAGTAGCTGATTGCTGAGAAGGTTTGTGGCAGATTCTCTCCTGACTGCCAGAAACTGCCTAGGACCATTTCATGCACAGGCAACACGTTTTAAAATATGCACTTGCTTAGGCACATTATTATTCTAAACATCTTGAAGTTATGCTCTCATTCTTTGTCACCATAGAAATGATTATACAATTAGTTACCAGTTTTTCCAAAGAAGGACTGCCTGTGTATCTGGATGTGGATACAATGGCTCTCCAAGGCATTGAAGAATTACTTGAATGCAAATAAGAGACAATCTCTTCACTACCCAGGACCTAGCAGTAAAGAAACAGCTGCCAGCCAGACTGACCAAACACATTTTGAGAGGGGCAGGCAAGGCAGGCTGTGGGCATGTCCTCATCCAGCTGCAGCTTTACCAGCTGGAGAAACTGTCAGTGTAGCATGGTGCTCTGTTGGGGTTAGCCCTCTGAGGGTTGTGTTTCCAGATCTGCCAGGCAAGCTGCTGCTGCTGCATGTTAGTCAAAGTGAGCTATTCTCCCATTATAGATGGCCGCTTTTTGAGCTGCAGCAGAGGACCCGTGGGCAGATGTTCTCACTGCACTTGCTTTGCCAGTGCCCACTTAGGCAGTACAGGAAGGCTGTGTGGATTTCTCACACTCCTATGAACTTCACCCTTTTTGGCAGCTTCAGTGTTAAGCTGCAGTGCTAAGCACTTGTGCGTGGTTTAGCCAATATTCAAAGGACAGATATTTTACACATTGATCAGCTAAGCTAGTTTTCCTCTTTTTCTTTTTTGATAACTTGATAGAACTCCTATTTTGCTCAGCAGTATATAATGCATTCACTCTGTCCAAATCTCTTTCTAGTTCAATTTTTATTTGTGTCCACTACTATGTTTCTCTGGATTTTGTTTGGAGAAATAGTCTTCCACAGATCATAGATTCAGTGCTCAAGTTCCCTACATGCCCTAAGAATTCCCATCTCTGAGCCGTATATGCACTAGAGACATGAACAGTCTCTTAAATTCAAATACATAAAAGCAAGTGGGAATATAAAAAGCACAAAAAGCACAAAAAAGCAAGCACAAATGCGTTGCACTACACAGTGGAAAGAAAATTAAAGGATAGGTGTTTAACAGGAGAAAGCAATTGGCTAGGACAACTAAAATGATACATCTTTAGAAAGGGAGTTTTGATGTGGTCTTTTCCTGAAATGGGGACAAGTATACTGAGGAAGGTATCAAAGTTCATCAGATGCTATTCTATTGTAAGGGCAGCCATTTTCTGTCTGTCATGCAGTTGTATGTCTGTCAACTGTCTGATAGATTTGGGATCTGGGGGATCCAGATCTCAGGAACCAAAAACCTTCCTAAACTCTCCAGGATTTTTGTTTGTCTCGATTTTTACCCCCTACAAGTTGAGCAATGCCAATGGAAACAACTAGGTAAGGGTAAATTTTGACCTAAACTTTGTTGTCTAACAATTTGCTTTTCACTTTACAGAACCCTTTTTCACAAGTTTAAACAGCCTGCATTAGAAGAAATGCTATTTTAAAAATGCTTTTCCCTGTTTCTAAACGGAGAAGAAGTACTGAAATGCAATGCCAAAGACTTTTCTTCCAGTATTTCCATCCCATTAGAAACCACCAAGTGAGGCAAATACTGAGAGCAAGCCTCTTCTTGCAGAACTTCCAGTTCAATCTATTGAACACAGAGGTTTGGAGGAGTTTGATTAAGCTTGCAAAGGTTGATTCAGTCCTTCATCCTCCACTGGCAGGTAAATTGAATCATGAGATTTATAAAGAATAAACCTTGCCAGACAAACTTGATTGCATTTTTGATGGAATTACAAAATTAGCAGATGATGGGAAAGCAGGAGATGTAATATATTTGGATTTCAGGAAAGCATTTGATACTGCCTCATGAAATCTTACTTGAAAAATTAATTCATATCGTCTGCAAGTATAACATTGTCACATGAGATGAGGAGCTCAAACCTCCTGAAAAAGGACAATGACAAGCGGCAGCAGAGATCTGCCTGTGCTCCTGACCTCAGTGCTCTGAGGACATCACCTTTGGTCCTCCACGAGGAGATACAGCCATAAGGCTCTACTTGAGCTCTGCTGGGTCTGGCTCTGCTGCCATAGTCACATTTGATTACGGTGGAGGACTGGAACTCAGCCTGCTGATCTGACCAGGGAAAATGCCACGTGGGATGGGGGCTTTGTGTCACGGTGCCAGTCACATGCCACTTTCCTGGAAGTCAGTGATGCTGGCATCTGAGAGAGAAGATTGTGGTTCTCCTGATCAATGAATGCAGGGCACACAGGATAACAAAAGCAGAACTGGCCTGCCTTGTTGGTAAACAAGGTGTGAGTGAGAGCCCCTAAAAAGATGTTTATCTACCAGGTAAAATAAAGGAGACAGAGGTCTTTAAAGAACACAAACTGTCTCAAGACAGATTTGTTCTTCTTTGTCAAGGAATAGAGACTCTGTTATATAAAATAGTCTGCTGCAATTTCACAGTGTTCTGAAGGCATCATCCTAAGACAAAGTATTGACAGACAGAGGTAATTTTAGAGAAAGAACAAAGTAAAATGTCCAGATGCTGATGTAATAGAATTTGTGTTTTTATACATGTGTGTGTATATATATATATATANGGTTTGTCAGAGTAGCTGACTGAGGAAAGTGGTATAACTAGGAAACTGGGATGAAATCAATAAAAGAAGTATGTAGTTGATATAAAGAGAAAACTCCTATAATAAGGTGAAAATCCTATGACATTCTCAAAGGAAACAGTAAATAGGCATCATCCATCACAGAATTTCCATCTCATTTGTATAAAACCTGTTTTTTTTTCCAGGTGGATTCCCCTGGCCCCTGCCAATTCCTTGAAAGCTCCCAGAAGTCTCAGTGGGGTTTGGTTACACCTCAGCAGAAGACAAGCCCTTATTCACCCAGCAGAAAAAATACTTCTGGCTAGCTGCCATGTGGAAACCAGATCTCAGTGTTCACCTCAGCTCTGTCTCACATGCCATCTCTCCATCCACACTCATTCTGCATGCTTTTGGCTTCTTGGTAAGGGTGAGGTCCACAGCTCCAGAAGAGTGTGGTTCATGCCGTGGTCTGTGGAGTGTCTCTTCAATAGCATCAATCCCCATCAGTTTCAATTTTCAGGAAGCACTACTGAAACTATTTCTGTATTGGAGCATTCTGCACATTTTGCTGTGCCAAGGTGGTTGACTCTGTCAACTAGTCAGGGCAGATTTGATCGTGTGAGCCATCAATTTGTTTATCTCTGTTCAATGATTCATCATTTTTAAACACTGGAAGCTTAAATTTAAAACTCTACTGCTTTCTTAAGACCTTTTAAGTCAACTTTGAAAGGCTTTTATTGCTGGGTTATAAACCCCTTTACAGAAGGAAAGCTTTAAGTTTCAATATTAAAGTAAAGTGTTTAAAGTTCCTTTTTGGATTGTGAACCTATTATTAAAGCAGGATGGAAACTAGTTTGCAGTCTGCCTTTTACACAGAGCATCCATACTGCCAGAGTCCAAGATGAAGTCACTTTCTTGGATTAGGCGCTGACCACAGAAGGCTTAGAAATGCCACTTGTAATTAAAAACATTGCACCTGAACCCTTCTGCCTTTTATGGAGGTTGAATGGACAGTGAAAGCAATGCAAGCTGAAACTGAAGAACAACAGCAAGCTCATGTCCTCTGTTTTCTACTGTATTTAACTGTTTATGGATGCTAGGAAAGCTTTGTACATTTTGTACATTTCAACAGTAAAATGGATGCAATTTCCTCTAACTTTGATAGTGATTGTAATAACAGTTAGTGCTCTGTGAGGCCAAGAAGAGCCACCTCTCCTTCTCCCCTTCTGCATACTGTATGAGATTGACTGTCAATCCTTCAGCATAGACAAACGTGTGAGCTGCTGTTGCGGCTTTCTTTGTTTTCTCAGCTTTATCTGTTGTATTTCTACTAATGCCTTGTCTACTTTATGGATCAGAGACTTTTATCTAGCCGTCTGGAAGAGCTTAGCACAGTGCAGCGCAGATCCTGCCCGAGCAATCACAGTATCAATACTAATTGCACAGCATTTTAATTCTTCAAAATGTTATGTAAACTAGATGGGCCAGATTCAGCAAAGGATGTATGCAGCTACCTCAAATCAGGTACCTGAAGTGCTAAGTAGAATGCTGTGGTCTAAAATATCCCCTTCCAGCTGCCGACAGCTATAGGATCAACACTTTGTCAGGCACCATGCAGCCCACTTTGACATCTGTTGCCTTAACTTCCACTGCACTACGAAAACAAGTCTTCCCTTTCAGGTTCCCTACACTGTTCCTGGTAAATATTCTTAGGGTATATGACATAGGATCAAACTGTCCCAGTAATATGTCTCTGGCCATCATTTTTCAACATACCACAGAGACAGAGAGAGACCTGGCTAGCTGAAAGACAGGCTCATCTCCCTGGAAACTGCCAGATTTCAAGAGGATTCTTTGCAAAAAGTTACTATTACCCTGAGGGCTAGTGGTCACTCCCAGGACATTTTCTGCAGCTTGCAATCTTAGACCACCAGTCAGGAAGAAAGAACAGTTCTGTGGGCACAGCTCAGCACTCAGATATTCCCAGATTCATAGACTGCAAGCTCAAGCCCCAGTCAGCAACTTGGCTGCCATCTGCGGCTCCATGCTTTGCTCAGCAGCCCTTGGGTTTACAAGCAGACCTGGGCTTCTCTTCTGGGGATGCAGTTTAAAAGCCACACAGCATGTTTTTCTTCTTTCTTTCTTTCTTTCTTTCTTTCTTTCTTTCTTTCTTTCTTTCTTTCTTTCTTTCTTTCTTTCTTTCTTTCTTTCTTTCTTTCTTTCTTTCTTTCTTTCTTTCTTTCTTTCTTTCTTTCTTTCTTTCTTTCTTCCTTCCTTCCTTTCCTTTCCTTTCCTTTCCTTTCCTTTCCTTTCCTTTCTTTCCCCCTGCTCCCTGGCACAGATAGTCAGTATCAGTGAATTCATGGCAACCACATCTTTTTAGAGGGATCCCCCATTTCACCATAAATCTTCTGTGCCCAAGTTTAGATTCTTTCTGATAAGGACTCCCAAATGTGCTGAATTTGGCATGAGTTTATTTTGTGCACTTAGTAGACCACAAAGCAAAGGAGAAATGCCAACAGTTCATTAACCCTTGTACCTTTCTCCTTTTAACCATATTCATTATATTATTTACCACTGTGGCAGAGGCATTGCACCTGACTGTCAAGAAATCCTTGAGGGTCAAGTATAACATCGAGCCCTGGAGTTGCTCATGTGAAATCATCCACTGGGATGCAATTTTTGCTGCACCACACTGATCCATAATGCTACTCAGCTGAACAGATTTTTTTTTTTTTTCTTAAATGCATCCATAAATCTGTGTGTCTTTATCAAGTTACTCAGGTAGTTTAAAAAAATCCAAACCTATAAACAAGAGTAAAGTTGTGGAAAAGAAAATACTAGTGATTTCTGATCTAGTGCTGATCAAAGAGTTTTGCAGATGATCTTCAGTTTCTGTCACCAATGGCAATGTCTTCAGAAATATTACAGCCTGCAACAGAGGTGTGGAAGGGCTATGAATAGTACTAATATCATACAATTTAATTCTGGTTTTGTCAATGAATCAGCAGTATTCAGAGAGCTGTAAATCCTTGTAATTCTTGCTCACTGCCTGCTGACAGTGCAGGATGGTGTGCTGAGCATCCGTGCCGCACTCTGAAGGGGCGGCTCTGTGGACACTGTTGAGCCAGTGCTTTGTTGAAAGACCTCTGGATTGCTGCCATCAGAGCCAGGGTCAAGAAATCTTTCTTGATGAAGTAAAACCTGACGTTAAGGTTATGTGGTGCAGTTAAGGACTCTGCATGGCATGTGGAGGCATGCCACACTAGCGACCAGCATAACAAAGCGAGTGCCCAGCTCCCCTGAAGGTACAGCAAAGCAGCCACTTCTTAATTTTGTTTTGTTTGCATGAAGACGTTGTGCATGTCTCAGTCAAAAGTAGAAGCTGTTTAGTGTGTTTCAGCCGAATGTGAAAGTTCCTCTGTTCCTTTTGGGTGCTGGAATGCAGAGATGGAAAACAAGGAAAGCACTAAAAGCAGGGGTGGGGTTAGCTCGGGGCCCTGTTGCCTGCAGATAGGTAGGGAAGAAAACACTAAGAAAATCTGTATGTTATTAGTTGGCCTAGTTAATAAAAGCTGAATATATTTAACACATTTAACAGTTTAATTATCTCTTAAAACATTTTATTAGCAAAATTTTAAAGCTATAGATCCTTGTGCATTGAGCCATGGAACTGTGAAGGAGTTTTCTCATGTTTTGCACACAGACAACAGTAAGAAAGACAAAGAGGGCAGCTTTAGCTACAGGAAACAATGGGGAAAAAATCCCACATATTCTGATAGATCCATGCACTTATATTTGCAAACACACGCCTGTTGTCTTTGTGTGAAGCTGTTTTGTGCTGAAGAAGTAGAATAAGATGGAACTAGGAACAGAAGAGACTTTGAATGCAGCAGCTATAAGAGGACAACACTGCCAGTCAAGGACACTGTGTCAGGTATGAAGATGAGATAGAAGACACTACAATAAATGCACAGAAATGGAAGAAGGATGATCATATGCTTGGGTGGGGGAGGTGGCAATGCTGCTGAGCTCTAAGGCTCATATCCAACTGTAATACATTCCCTGCACTGTGCTTCCAATGAAAGCTACCAAAGGAGACACCAGAAGCAAACATATATGGTCAAGGGGAAGAACTAGGAGATTTCACTTCCCACAGTTACTAATGTGCAATGAAATACTTTCCAATGAATTAGCGTGTGCGGCATTGTCACAGGACTAGACAGAAGTCACACAGTTACGGATGTTTACCTTCATCAAGTGGAAACTTCTCTGCCTTCTCTGCACCACATTACCAGAAAGAGGCTGCAGAACACATTGAGATTCACTGATAAATTATGGCCCATATCCTGCTACAAACACTGCCTTAGCATTTGAAATGCATGATAGAAAACTGTCCTAAATGATCACTGACCTTCAAACAGAAGGGGGAAGAAAGCCAGACCCAACTTGACAATGTCTTCTCTGAAGCACAAAAACTATATTTAACTGGATTCTCATGAAAGATCACGTGTGCCACAAGAGGATAAATTTGGAGCATTCTCAGTTTCAGAGTGAATATTTTATATAAACACACTGAACAGTATAGGAAAAATACAGTGCTCTCCACAACAGTAATGCCCAGTGAGCTAAAAAAACAGACTGGGCCAGATCTTAGTTATAATTCCCAGTGCAACCTATTCATGAGTATAAAGTCTCCTGAGAGATACCTTACATAACAGGAAATTGTGGATAATCACAGAAAATACATCAAAGCTGTTTCAGATATTTCTAACACAACAAGGATGTACTAAATGTTAGGAGGGGTGCTTGGGGGGTGAGGCTGGAGGGAAATGTGCCTGTATGCATTTAGGTTTTTATTTTTCACGGGTTGGAATGTTCCCTCCATGAGCAGGGTTTATAAATTTGCTGGGGCGTGGAGTTCTGACCAGTCTGCGGTGCGTTATATTCAGACTGTATGATCTCAACAGGAGAGCACAGAAAGGGAACAGACATAGCGGATCAGAAGCAGTCAGGGAACATTAACTGCATACATGCATAATTATTACTACAGTGACCTGATGGAAATTCTGCAAGGATTTCAAAATACTACTGTGTGCTACAAACATGAAGAGTGAAACCTTTCACAAGCCCTTTTGTGTTTCCATAGACATGCTAACAAATGGTAAATAATATTACAGATATTAATTCCTTACGCCCTCTCAGATTTCAGCAGGGATTTTCAAGAGAGAGCAAATGAGTGCTTTGAAAATGGTGGAAGGCTGCAGTGACACACAAAATCAAACTGGGTATTAGATGCATGTAGGTCCATACAGGAATAACTATTAAANACTTCAAGATCTCACAGATAAACAAAACAGCATTAAAAAAAAAAAAAAAAGGCAAGATTGAGGGACTCTTACTGCCCTAGCCTTCACAGTCTGTATTGTGGATCCATCTGTCTCTATGTGTGTCTGTTGATTTTCTGTGTAATGGAAGTACTATGAAAATCTAAAGGTGGAATAAGAAAGATTAAAATTTATCACAGCTGAATTTTTTTTGTTTTGTTTTTTATTTTTTTTAACATGGTACAATCATGTTGAATTTTATGCACTAACTTAGAGTACTAGGTCAGAGCTGGGGGCTGTAGATGATAGAGTTTTAAAATATGCTGAAATTTATGGAGCACAATCCAGTGATCCAAGGTTTTATACCAGCCTGTCTCAGTCTAAGGTCAAACAAGAAAAGTTTTCTGACAAAAGCTATAGGTCTGACTCTCTTTTCACTTTGCTGCTGACTTAGATGGTTAGCTAAATAAGTATAATATAACCCGTATAATCCTGCAAAATGAAAGAAAAATCTACAAATTTAGGTTAAAAACAAAAGTTATGGTAACATAAGTGTCTCTAAGTTTTGCAATAATCCTCCAGTACTTTTGCATCCCAAAAGGCTCCAGATGTGACCAGCCACTGCAAAATGGCAAGTTGTTTATCAGCATTCTACATTGCAAACTGGCACCTGTAATTTCACTCTCACTTTGCATCAGCAGAATTAAGATATCCAGAAAAACCCTACTAAGACAGGTTTCTGCGTATTAATGCATAAACATTTATAGTAAAATGCCCTGTCTGTCACCCTCAAGGTGAGGTATGCAGCATCTGATTCTTCCTCCTGCTCAGTCACGTGTATGCAGCATGATCCGAGTGTTTCTCTCTGCTGGGTGTTAAGGGTAGCTGTATCAAGGAAAGGGGAGAAAATTAATATAAACCGGTTACCGACAGCACTGTTATTAAATACTCGATTTTTTTCCCCCCTCATGTCTCCATGAACTGCCTTTTTAAGTGGTGAGGGCCATGGGCATCTGAGTGATGGGGGCTTGTGGCTGCCCACCCATGGGCTTGCTGGGGGCAGCACTCACACTGTAGATATGCTGACCAGATCCTGCAAAGTTTGATTGTGCGAGTAATTTCTAGAGATGCAGCCATCATTTTGAAGAGATAATGGGGTATAATGGGNGGGAGGGAAGGAGCAATGGTGGGCTGCAGGTACGGCCTGAACACTTGTGCAGAATGTGAAAAGTGCCTAGGTCTCAGTCTCACCATGCCCCCTTCTTGATCTGGTCTTTCCGTGGCTTTGTTTTGGGGGAGGAGAGCTTTCTCCTGATTACTTCTTTCTGTAAATGAGAGCCACCTCCCTCATTTCTCCAGGTGACAAATTATTCTGTTGTTGATAAAAGCTACAAAATAAGCCACGCTATACTCTAGGGGCAGATATATTTTCAGAAAGTCACCTCCTTATTTGTGAGAAGCACCTGCCAATTAATATGCTTGAAATATCACTAGAGTTACATAAGATCTTTAAAAACTCTTCTGCTTCTTGATTCTGCAGTACTTCACCTATTACTAAAATCAAGCTTCATTATGCTTTAAAGTAAACTTGAAGCCAAACAGCCCTAATTTAATATAAGGGAGAAATTATTAATTTCTTCATCTCATGCACAATTTTTCAAACCTGGACATATGGTGTGTCGCCTGATCTTGTACTGATGATCTTGCTGCATTTGTGACTGTGTCCCAGGTGAAGCACCTCCTAAACATGGTGCTGGTGTTATTAACCATGCCATTACTCTCCACTGATGACATATACTCTTAGTAAGTGCTACTGTTTGCAATTTATCGGCATTGGGGTGGCAATGACTCAATGAACTCCAGGCTCAGCATATAAAATCAACTGCCCTGGCTCATCTCGATCTTCCATCAGTCTGCTTCTCTAAGTTTTTCTTAACAGAAGACTATATGGAAATTACTCCTCTGGAGCAAGTTCTGGCAAATGTCTTCTTTGGTAATTATGCAGTTTGGAGGGTGAGTGGGGAATGATTTGAGGTAACGTGAGTCTGTAGTAGGAGTTACATGTACATCTGAGCTACGAAGAGCACAAGGGCAGAGTGATTGTGCTGCTTATGGCCGTTCCCAGTTTGTGCTATAAAATGCATTTAAACACCATTGTGTTTAATATAAACACTAAAATTGTGTAATATAAATACTAAGTCTTTCATAGCTACCATTTAATCCACAGTATGTTAGAAGCAGTAAAGTTTCCCTGGCTTAAATTTATGGAAGACACTGTAAGTGATACATGATATTTTCTTTTTTAGTAACAGATTCAAGCCACAGTAAATTAATGATAATTTTTCTTCTGTGAGCTTTAAATCAGACTTTCAGTCTAAGACTTCTACATGTAAAATAAAAACCAAACCAAAACAAATATAAACCAAAATAAACTAAACTAAAATAAAATGAAGACTTACATGCACATTTTCCACCCAATTAAAGATTTTAAAGACTGGACCCTGGTGCAAGAGTACTTATTTTTGTACTGCAGGTACTCCAGGAAAGTACCAAAGGCTGGCAAGAGTCTGTTCTTTCCATAGTCTTGCAACTTCAGTAAAACCAAATATATTTAGACTGATGACTTGATTCTCTCATCAGAAAGATATGCGAGTAAGAATTGTTGTCTATCTTGTAAAAACAGCACTACACTTGTACATGCATGTGTAGAACTGTTAAAGATTTTACAAGATACATGGGAATGTGTGCCTGCTTATCTAAGGAAAAAAGTGAGCTCAACATTGAAAAAAAAAAAAAATCCACCCTCTAGCTGGGACCTTGCCTGCCAAGTTTTTCCTGTGTGTTCTCTGTTTGAGGCACATACTTCCACATCCTGCACTGAGAGCTGAATACACTTCTCAGAGTAAAGATTTAGGACCAAATTCTACTTTCACTTACACCATTAAAATCCTAATGAGGCTGTAAATCAGGATAAGAATATGGTCGAAGTTGATAGGGTTGGGTGCATTTAGAATGCATGCATTTCACATTGAAATAAAACCAAAGTAGCCAAAGCAGAGCACCAAAACAAATATAAGTGGTGAATGACAAAGACTCCATGTTCTTAATAAGATCTGAACAGCATAAGAACGGCCTTCAGTTTTAGGTCTGAATGGTTTCCTTTTTTTTCTGAAAAGAGATAAGAGTAATAATATTTGCTATCCTAAATCACAA
>VWZI01002536.1:71665-82706 GCA_013396835.1 Psilopogon haemacephalus | reverse complement strand
CACAACAAACAAAACAACAACAAAAAAACCCCCAGACTAAATCAGAAGCATCTTGACACACCCAATAGGAACTAAAACCTGGGAAAAGCCTCAGCCAACTGTGAAATGCCTCTAAATGTTGCAGCTGTGTGCTCAGAGGATAAGACAGCATACATGCTGTGTTCTTCGTGTCATGATTGTACATATGGACATAGTATGGGTGTATAGATAATTTTCTTATTTTCTCTCCATCTGAACAATTGAGTCAGGTACAAGAAAAATCCTTCCATTTAGTTTTCCTGAAATGGTAATCACTGAAGTGGCTTTCACAGAACTCAATGAACTAGCAATTGAAAAAGCAGGGTCGGATACTTCACTGGTAAAAGCAATGACACACTGCTGTATTCAGCTGCTAAAGACGAGTGGCAAGCATGCCTGTGGATACAACAGTACACTTGAGTGATAGGTAGGGATGAAATAACAATGAAAGGCATGAGATCAACAGCAGCATAGCTGTGGAGCAGAATCTTTTCTTGCCCCATTTTTACTATTATGTCAATGAGACTTCTGGTCAGGGTACAATTCATCTAGGAAATAATTCACAGTAAAGCTCACAGCATGATTCCCACTCAGTTGGCATGAAGTACTGGCCAGAGTGAGCCTCCCAGGCAAGATCTACATACACAGATCAGCACAGACACTGAACAAGCTGGGCTATGTATGACTTTGATGACTCAGTAGTCAGACTGTGCTTCCTGTGCCCCCACTATATTGACAGGTTATTCTCTCTAACTCATCATAGACTCAGAATCTTTTAGGTTACAAAAGACCTGAAAATCATTGACTTCAACCATTACTCCTACTCTACCAAGTCCACCACTAAGCCAGATAGCCAAGCACCTACATGGCTTTTAAACACATCCAGGGATGGTGACTCAACCACCTCCCCAGGCAGCCTGTACCAATGCCGAGCAACCTTTTCAGTGAAGATTTTTTTCCTAATGTCCAATTTAAACCTTCCCTGATACAGGCTAAGGCATTTGCCTTTTGTTCTATCACTAAATGACTGAGAGAAGAGACCAAGACCCACCTCACAAAAACCTCCCTTCAAGTAGTTGTAGAGAGCAATAACTTCTCCCCTCAACCTCCTTTTCTTTTTTCTTTTTTTTTTTACTTAACAATCCAAGTTGCTCCAGCTGTTCTTCATAAGACTTGTTCTTTAGACCCTTCACCTCTTTTCATTGCTCTTTCCTGGACCTGCTCCAGCATCAAATGCACCCACCCTATTGAATCATAGAATCGTCAGGGTTGGAAGGGACCTCAAGGATCATCTAGATCCAAACCCCCTGCCATCGGCAGGAACACTTCACACTAGATCAGGTTGCCCAAAGCCACATCCAGCCTGGCCATAAAGACCTCCAGGGATGAGGCTTCCACAATCTCTGTGGGCCACCTGTTCCAGTGTCTCTCCACACTCAAGGTCAAGGACTTCTTCCTAATATCCAATCTAAAACTACCCAGTTTTAGTTTTGGTCTATTCTCCTTACTGCCTGATTCTTACTACCTGACGTCCTAAAAAGTCATAGAATGGATTAGGTTGGAAGGGATCTCAAAGATCATGTTACAGCATCTCTAGATCTTTCTTGTAATAGGGGTTACAGAACTGGATGCAGTACTCCAGGTGGGGTGTCAACAGAGTGAAGGCAGAGAATCACCTCCCTCAACCTGCTGGCCGCATTTCTCTTGATGCAGCTTAGGATCTAGTTGGCTTTCTGGGCTGCAAGTGCACACTGATGGTTCCTGGTGAGCTTCTCACTCACCGGCACCCCCAAGTCACTTTCCTCAGGGTTGCTCTCCCACCTGTCACTGCCCAGCAGTGCTTGGGATTGCCCCAACCCAGATGCAGGACCTTGCATTTTGTCTTGTTGAACCGCATGAGGCTGTCTTAGGTCCAGCTCTCCATCCTGTCCAGGTCTCTCTGGACAGATCCCTTCCCTCCAGCATGTCAGCCACAGCACACTGATTGGTGTCATCAGCAGAGTTGCTGAAGATGCACTCAATACCACTGTCTATGTCACTGATGAAGATGTTAAAGAAGACTGGTCCCAGGACTGATCCCTGAGGGACTCTGCTTGTCACTGGCCTCCACTTGCACATACTTGCACAATATAGCACCAGCACAACTATCCATGTGGCCACTAGCCCTTACAAGTGCTTTTCTCCAGAGTCCTTTGACTTGTCTGTCAAAAGAAGAGTTTAGAACTACTCCCAAAGAGAAATAATTGAATAGGCAAACAGTGAGCAAATCAAATAGGTAAATAGCAACACTAAGAGAAATTACTTTCCAGGCTTTTAAAGGTGCTTTCAAAATGTAAATCCTATAAAAGTTAACAAAAAAGGGAATGTAAAAGGTATTTTATATTAGTCAACATACCTGAAAAGGATTTTTAAAATGCTGTGCTAACAACAGGATGTGTTAAAGTCATGTATAAGAGATTACGCAGGCTATTTGGTCTTGCAAGTTCAAAAACTAATTTCTGCATAACTCTTCTAATGATATCCCCACTAAATTATGTAGAGCTTTCAGTAAGTGCCTCTAAAAGTCTTGTAACACACCTTTCAAGTTAGACATTTTTCTTAATCAGTTTTCAGACAGCTGCAAGTCACTTTGACCTATGTGAAAAAAATCACTAGAAACAGCAGAATTTTCGCTCACTCCTGTTCAAACTAGGTTTAATTCCACTGAGTTCAGAAGATTAGCTCAGTTTAGAAGTAGTGATAATGAGATCATAAACAGAGTTTATGTTTTATGTTTTTATGGGTTTTTTTTACTATTTGAAGTGAAAAAAAAGACTCACATCAATGTAGAAGATATTTTTTTAGTGAAGAAGAAAGTGGGGATACAGATTATTTATTTTCTGTTTTAAAGTGATTAATACGTGTCCAGATGTCCCCCTTCTTCCTTAATAAACAGTGAAAAAATCTGACAGCAAGCACCAAGGAATGATTAGCAGGATAATCTCATTGGATATGTATACACCAAAAAAACACCGCTTAGAAAACCAGACCAAACCAAATCAACATCATCAAGCAAACAAACAACAAACAGGAAGAAAAAAAACTGAGCAGACTTTGTATATGAAGGACAGAGACTTGAAACGAAACAGCAGTTCTCGAGGGATAAAGAGAGACCATCCATTTCAACCATTTTTAAATGCAGTTAGTCCAAGTCCAGAGCCCTTAGCCTAACAGGTCAAGCTGAAAAGCTGCAGCACCTAAATTAATTAATTTGTTTCTACAGTCCGAAATGATGAGAAGATGCCAAAGCCTTCTTACACTTAAACCTGTAAAGCTGCAAGAGCGCAACAGAAAGAGCCTAACTCATATAAACTACAGTCAATGTCAGGTCGGTGTTAGACAATATTGTAGGTTACAGGAAATTAAGAGTTAATTGGTATAGCTATACAGACAGCCCTCCAGAGAAACTAGAAGCTCTTGTGGGAGGACACAGGACATCACAACTGTCTATTCTATTCTACTTTCCTGTTTTTCCCAATCTAAGGAGAGTTCACAACCAGTTCTCCCCTTCTCTCTCCCCACCTCTCTTTTCCAAGCGCACATAGCCGCTGCCATCTCTGGTTTGTAGGGGAAGCTGAGGCCTTGGCTGGCAAGCTAACTTCTTGCTACACAGTTTCGGCCTAGTCTTGGCGGGGAGGCACTCAGGCGTGGCCAAGGCCTGGTGCGTCCAGCCGGTGGGTAGGCACTGAGGCATAGTAGGGCCTGTCTTTGTGGAGGCACAGCTCAGCCTGACCCTGGGCCTGCTGAGGCTGACTGAGGGCAGGGAGGTTTTGGAGGCCTTTAGAAGGTTTTGGCTTGGTCAGCTGTAGTGGGTTTGCAGTGACCTGCCCCCCCACCTTTTAAAACCCCGGCTAAAACCCAGTAAAACACACTGGAAGTTAATAAATGAAGCTTTATATTTACAGCAATGCAAATATACAAGCAAATATTTACAAGATATAACAGATATTTACAGAAATATACAGTTAAAAAGGTAATACACACACACCACACCCCTCCTGGAGACCAAAATCCCCAAGAGAGGGAAACCAAACTCCCCTACCACCTTTCCCCCCTTCCCCCAGCTTTATCTCACCACTTGATGATGCTGCAGATAAGCTGAAGATCGGTCAGAAAGATTAGTGGCAGGAAGGAATGAATGGTTTTAGTGATTTTACTCTGAATTAGTTCAAAGGCAGAGAGACAAAGGAAAGAAGCTGCTGAAGCCTGCCCGGACCCAGAGCCGACTGACTGCGCAAGCACACTGGCTTATCTGGATGTTTTGGGAACATTCTCAAAACAATCTTCTTTCTTCTCTCTCAGTCAAACTGGGTGAAGTGACACAGTATGTTTAATTTCTCACTCAAATTCTCCAATTAGCTCAAACCAACACATCAGCCCAGGAGAAGAACTGGGCCTAATTTGTATCAATATCCCTTTTACCTGAATACATTTTATATATATATATATATATATATATATATGTATATATGTATGTATTCATATTTACCTTCCAATTCAGTGTGAGTGGATTTATTTTGGTCCCCTGGGGATAAAATGTCTTTTCTGTCCTTTTGTCCTGGGCAGCTCATGGCTCAAACCCAGGGCAGATAGTTAATAGTTCATAGTTAAAAAGCTCAAACAGGAACAGTGCTTGATCTTTGGATCTAAATTAGTCAGGCTTCTTTTGCTCTTATTCATGATTGTTCATCTGTTTAATTATGACCTTCACAGGTTCCTTTCTTGCAGTAGTGAGGGGGTAGATGAAAAAAAAGATTCCTACCACTTTGGCAAAAAAGCAGATGTATGGCAGTGGTTTTCCTGAAGGCACCAGGCACAGTCTAATCCTTCTATCATGTTACCTTTGTATGGTATCTATCTTTTCATATATAATCTTTGCTAGGTATAGCTTGAAAAATCTTTCCCTTCAAAGTCACCAAAATATGGGAGATTTGGGAGCAAATGGCACAGCTTCCTTGAGGACAAAAATTGCAGCATTTAACTCATATTTATGAAACAACATAAAACATAGAATGAAAAAGGTTATGATTGCACTTGTTTGGACAAATTCCACAAAAACTCTGAAAAGTAATTCCCCTGCCCCCCCACCCAGATTTATCCTTGGATACTAAAAGTAACATTTAATATTTTTCTTTCTCATATAATCAGTGGCAAAATGTGGGACAGACAATGCATATGACCATGAATGTTACGATGCCAGAGTTGAAATCTTTTAACCACTTAATAAATATTTTCATTACGTTCTATTAATATTTGTAGTGAGAACAACATTAGGCTCTGTATCTGATGTGAAATATTGCTTCATACCCATAACCTGATAAAGATGAAGCATATTTGCATTGAATGAAGATGAAATTTTGCTGCCTGGTGTGAGGTACAGGTCTCCTGAGTATCATCTATGTGCCTGCCAAGGATGTACCCAACACACTTTGCTGTTTCTGCAGTTGGAAATTATAGTCAGCAGACAATGCAATCAGCAATGAGGTTGTAGTAGGTTGGTTCCTCCATGACCTGCATCAGGAAGTAATCATTGATACACTGCAAGAGCCTTTTGGACTAGCTGTGCCTGGCTGTGTGAGCTTCCCAGCAAACATCAGGGTGATTGAAGTCACCCATGAGTACAAAGGAGTTAGCTCTGGAGGGCCTGTAGAAGACCTCATCAACATCATCCTCTTGGTTTTGTGGTCTATAGTAGACACCTAAAAAATTTCACTTCCTTTCCCACATCCCTTAATAAAGCTATATTTACAGCAAAGCTAAAGTTGCAAGCATATATACACAATATATTAACATGCATTTACAAACTATATATGAATTAGTAATAATACAGAAATCCAGTCTTACCCCTACCCCAGTCAAAGAAAAGAAGCCCAGGAGGAGCCCAGTGTCAGCCTCTCTCTTTCCCAGACAGAAAGAAAATAGGAAGCCTTGTGTGTCAGCCAAGGCTAGTGGAAGAGATTAGAGTGAAGTAGAAGCAAAGAGAGCAAGCGCCCAAGAGCAAAGAAGAAATATTTTAAATCCTTTTTTTTACACCTTTTAGCAAACCAATGAATGATACAGACTTCATCATCATTATTCTTTCACAACCAATTATCTAATTTCTCTTGTTAGAATATTCCAGTGAACCTTAAACCAGCACATAGGAGTTCTGCTGTTTCTTTTTTAGGAGTGCCCACCAGTCTCCAATAGCTACTGAGAAACTGAACTGCAGCATTTGAGACACATTCCCAAGGTATCCTGTTTTAAAATACAGCCATAGATCAGCCGTCATGCAGAAACAGACTGCATATGTTCCCAGAGCTGGTGGCAAACATAAAGCACTTCAGCTTTAATTTCTTTTGATGAGGTTTTGCCATTTCTTTCTGTATAAGTGAATATCTGTAGTTTTAAATTTCCAGTTCCAAGCACACATTAGTTCATTTTGGTCAAACTTTATGGCAGCAGCTTGGCAGCATTTTGGAATCCTCAGCTAAAAAGTTCAGGAAAATCAATCTCAGGTTTCAGTTGCTTTGCTGGGAATTGCAAAATGCTAAGGTCTTCTGGAAGCAAAGTCCTTTAATTTTTCTTCTTAAACAAGATACAAATAGATAGCAGACTAGTTTTGACAGAGTTAGTAGCCTGAAGTTGTAATAGGCTAAAATAACTCCATGGAAACCTATGATATTGTCACAAAAGGGACTCCAGCTTCTCCAGCTGAATCAGAGACAGTCACTTCCTTTCACAGGTATTTCTCAGAGCATATGCGTAATAAAAATTTAAGAATATTGTACCTGCACATCTGACAGTTGACAACCATTTAAGTTTTTCGAGGTCAGATAAAAGTTTAGTTAGAAATCTTGTATCAGACGGAAAACTCCATTCTTAGCAGCAAGGTCTTTGAAAGCTTTTTCTAACTTTTGGCAGTGATATTCTGTATACTGCAGGCTCACTATGTCTCCTCAGCAGGTCATGTATTTTCCTTTATGCTCAGCTGAGTGGAGCTAAGATCAGTTTTGAAATCACATTGTTATATTATCCATCTTTACTTTTGCAGATAACGTGGATAATTGTTTACTAGATCAGAGGTCCTTGAGGTACAAAACTAAATCTTTTCTTTTTTCTGCAAAATGCTATTCTACATCTCAAAATGACTATTGTTTGCCACTTACAGAGTATTCATTTACATTATTTACACTGAAAGAGTCATCTGCACAGCCACCAGCTTAGACACATACTCAAACCCAAATAAATTATTTCTTTTGTGCAACTTCAAAAGCAAAGAATTTTGTGACTCTTACAAACAACTGTGAAAAGAAAATAACTGTAAAAGGGTGATTTCACTTCCTGATAACCAAACAAAACAATAAAGTACAATGAAGCTTCCTTGCGTGATTGTAAATTACAGTAATAACTCAGCTGAAATAAAGAATTTCATTTGCTCCTCTACATAAATACTATAAACTACAGAGCTGACCTAATTCTTCTGCAGTGGGTTTCACGTATACCAAACCAGATTTGTTCTTGTGTTTTATTTTCTATGAAATGACTGATATTTTTTTCTTAAGACATTATTTGTACAGCAAGGTCACTAGTCATGCTATATGTGAATATAGACAAGTGTACACTCCTAGACATTGATCTTTCTACAGTGAATTTCTCCATAGAACTATACTGTCAGATTCTGGCGAGCTTTCCATCTTGGAAATAACTGTCCGGAACAGTTGTCCCAAGTGGAGCTCTGTTCATTTATTGCTAGCCAACAGCATGGAGCATAACGTCTGGATGTCTTCTTGATCTTCCAAACACCTACAGCAGAAAGACAAGGTTCTAGCTAGTCCTTGCTCTCTTCATCACTTTTTCTGTTGACTTGTCCTGGAAACAAACAACCAAAACTAGATTTATTTCACTCTCTATCCTATCTTCAGTGTCCAAAGGGACAATTTTGTCTTTCTGATAGCTTTGGTGGCCTATCAAGACATTCAGCATGAACCTCAGACCTATCACTTTGGCAATATTCCCAGATATTAAATTACTTTTACCTCACTGTTTTGTTTATTTGATTGATTGATTGGTTGTTTTTTATTTCACAAATACATTGTTTTTTACTGATACTTAGCCAGATGTAAGCTAGTAACAGAAAATTCTTGATGTATTTGGACACTTTTTTCAAATCAGGGGTGACAATAAAACTGCTCAAATACATAATGACTTAGCAGGGACCTTTGCCTTGGAACCTACTACAATGGATCAAGACATTGGAGCAATGTCACTGATATCCTATAACAAATCCATATCACTGGTGAAAAACACTGAAACAATAAAGTAAGGTCTAGAGTTCCAATATGCTTCTCAGTCAGGAAAAACATACATAGATATAAGAATCACTACTAAAGTATTACTTTCTTGTAATACGAGGGATGTGCATTCTCAAATCACACAGAGAATATGGCTGCTCTAACCTGGAGAAGGACTCCCTCCTGACCTAAAAAACAGGTTTGGTTTGTTTGTTTGTTTGTTTTTAAACATGAGTTTGGGAACAGGACAGACAGGTTTCACTCTTTTTTTAGGTCACTTAAATAACTTGTCACCTGATATGACCTGTTCCCAAAGTTTGGAGCATGTAATAGGAAAAGGAAATAAAATGTGCCTGTATTTTTTTCATAAATATATCCTGATATAACAACTGAAAAATATCCTGCCAAAATCTTACAGCTGACCAAAGAATGTATTAAGTCAACACCTCTATGTAAAGTAAATGTATTACACGCACTTTTTGTTGCCCTTTCTAGCTCTTCTACAGACACTGCCACACTGCAAAGTTAAAGACAAACATCACTGAGACAATTGTCAATGGGAATTTCCTTGTCAATGTGAAAACAGAGCAGTGGTTGTCTTCTGCATAAGGCACAGAAAAGTAATGGAACACCACTATATCTTTTGGAATTTTTAGCTATGTCAGCAGCAGAACAAAGTACAAAGTCACTATCACATTGCTATAAGGAATACACAAATCTGCAGTGAAGCAGAATTTCATCAAGCAAGGATCAAAATTGCAACCTTTTTTGACATTCTTTAACAGAACCTAACATTGTGCAATTTGTATTGTATTGCAGAGAAACCCTTCGCATTATGCCTTTCATTTTGATCTCAAGGTTTAAAACAGGCAAATTTCTGTCTTGATTCCCTTAACTGTAATGGACATTATACACTTTCAGTGTCTACTTGCTATTCATGTTAGGGTTCTCTGTGGAAATGTAGTTGCAGAATCATTCAGGGTGGAAAAGATCCCCAGAATCATCAAGTCCAACCGTCAACCGTACACTACAAAGTTCACCCCTAAGCCATATCCCCAAGCACCAAATCTAAATGACCTTTAATGGTGACTCAACCACCTCCCTGGGCAGCCCATTCCAATGCTTGACCACTCTTTCTGTGAAAAACATTTTCATAATGTTCAGTCTAAACCCAACCTGTCACAGCTTGAGACCATTCTCTCCTGTCAGTAATTATCTGTAAGAAGAGACCAGCACTAGCCTCTCCACAATGTCCTTTCAGGTAGTTGTAGAGAGTGATAAAGTCTCCACTTAACCTCTTCTTCAAACTAAACAGCTCCAGCTCCTTCAGTTGCTCTTCGTAAGATTTATTCTCCAGGCCCTTCATCAGCTTTGTTGTCATCCTCTGAACTCTCTCCAGGACCTTGATATCTCTCTTGTAATGAGGTGGTCAAAACTGAACACAGTTCTTGAGGTGTAGCCACACCAGAGCAGGGTACAAGGAGACAATCTCCTCCCTACTCTTGGTGCACATAGCATTTTTTATACAAGCCAGGGTGCCATTGGCTTTCTTGGCCACCTGGGCACACTGCTGGATCATATTCAGCAGTCTGTCCATTAGAATCCACAGATCTCTTTCTGCCAGACGAATTAGAGGGTTCTGAGTAAGGACCACCATGTATTAGGACATAATTCAGCCTGTGTCAAGCTATTTGAATTCCTCTTTAAAGAACCCCTATAAATCTGACCACTACTTGAGTTTAAGTACCGAATAGAGCAGCCAAGGATGATGAAAATATAGAGAAGAGCTATAGTATCTCGCTGACATTATGCCAGATACTCTGAGCCAAATTCATCCCTTGTGTACTTTAACTACAGTGCAGTTACACTAGAAAAGAGTCTGTTCAGTATCGTCTGATTACAGAGAATTTCAGTTCTAAAAAAGGGGATAAAATCACTGACCCAAGTATAATGAAGAGACATGAAATGGCAGGGATGAAATAAATGAAGATGGAAACTCATTGACTTGTACTATCCTGAAAGTCAATCTGCCCTTGTAAAACTTTATTCAAACATAGCAGCAGATGAAAATACGTATTTGGAGCTTCAAAAATCATCTGTACTGAAGAAGATAAAGTGCACATTCACTGAGGCTTAAAACAGTGGTACTGAGATTAAATTGCAACAGTGGAAGAAAATGTGTTTTTCAGGCACAGCACTGCACAATGTGCCAAACAGTTATTATGGACTTCCAAGGAAGAAGACTATACAACGGCACAAAGGAAAACTGCTGGACCAGCTTTCTCCATGGGGCAATGTTCTGAGCTGTGAAGACATCAGCAGTCTGATCAGAATGTCTCCCAAGAAACTGTTCTATTTATGAATGGCTTCATACAGAAAAAACTTGCTAGTTAATTAACTTACTTCTTTCCAAGTTTCTTCCTTCTGAGTTCCTTCCTTCCTTACAAGCTCCTTCTTTGCTCCTGAGTTCCTTCCTTCCAAGTTCCTTGCTTCCTTCCTTATGATTTTAAACAATGATTTGTCATTGCACAGTATCATCACAGATACTAATCATTCACTCAGATACTTTGAGAAGTGTACTGTTTTGCCTGGAAGACTGACTTTGGACCATAAAAAGAGTACAAAACACTGTCCAGCCAGAGAAAATCAACACATCTTCCTATCCAGAACTTTCTGACAAACAAAATTAAGAGACTTATCATACTGGAAAA